>OX393553.1:69883462-69978462 GCA_947650365.1 Chamaelirium japonicum | reverse complement strand
GGGTGGGCAGGCGAATGTATGGGTACGTGGGTAGGTGTACTTGATGTGAGTGGGTATGTAGGTATATATATATGTGAATGAGTACGTGTGGGTGTGTGGATGGGTACGTGGGTCTATGGGGTGCGTGAGTGGGTATATGTGTGTAGGTAGATAGATTATTATGCATGTATTAGTGGGTGGGTATGTGTATGTATGTGGAAGGTATGCATGAGAGTATATATATGATGGGTGGGTAGGTGATTTCATATATGTGGGTGGGTGGGTGTATATGTATTGGTATGTGGTTGGGTGTGTGTGTGGCTGGGTAGGTATGTGTATGTAGATGGGTGGGTGGGTGGGTAGATGAGTTTGTATGTATGGGTTGGTAGATGTGTGTGGTTGGGTAGGTGCGTGGGTTCGTGCATGGGTGGGTAACTTGTATGTATGGTTGTGCGTATGAGTGTGTTTATGGGTACATGAAAATATGTATGGGTAGGTAGATATGGGTTGGTTGGTGCATGTGTGGAGGGTAGGCGAGTATGCATGGGTAGGTGAATGTATGAGAGGGGGTAGGTAGGTATGTGTGGGTGGGTATGTAGGGGTGAATGTGCGTGAGTGGGTAGGTATGTCGGGGTTGGTGTGCATGTGTCAGTGGGTGCATGGGTGTGTGGGTATGTGTGGGTGTGCGTAGGTGAGTATATGGGTGGATGTATCGGTAGGTGCATTTGGGGGTGTGTGGATAGGTAGTGTGCGTAGGTGTATAGAGGGGTGCTTATATAGGTGGGTGGGTAGGTATGTGGGTGTTTACGTAGATATGTATGTGTGCATACATGGGTGGGTGTATATATATGCATGGGTAGGTAGGTGGGTGTGTTGTTGGGTGGGTAGGCGGTATGCATAGGTGGATAGGCGCCTGTGCATAGATTTGTATAGGTGAGTGGGTGTATATAGGTGTGGATGGGTGAGTATATATTGATGGGTGATTGGGTGGGTACGTGAGTATGTATGCTTGGGTGTGTGGGTATGCGTGCGTAGGTGAGTAGGTTGGTGCATGAGTGTATGCATAGTGGGTGGGTATTTGGATATATCTGGGTAGGTGGGTGGGTATGGTTGGGTGGGTATGGTTGGGTGGGTATATGTATATAGATGGGTGTGCGTGAGTGGGTATGAGTATATAAGTGGGTGGGTAGGTATGTAGCTGTCTGTGGGTAAGTAGGTGGGTGTGCATAGGTGTGTGTTGTAGGTGGTAGGGTATATGTGTATTGATGGGTATGTATGGGTGCGTGGATGTATTGTGTGGGTGGGTGAGTGTGTGTGTGTGGGTAGATGGATGAGTGTGCATGTGTAGGAGTATGTTAGTGGGTAGGTATATGTGTATGGATGGGTATACATATGTGCATGGGTGAATGGGTGGGTAGGTTATTTTGCATATATGGGTGGATGGGTGTGTGTGTATGATGGGTGGTTAGGTTGGTGTACGTTGGTGTGGGTGGATGTTTGCATGCATAATTGTATGTGTAGATGGGTAGGTTTGTGTATAGATGGGTATGTGTATATATGTGTATAGGGATGGGTAAGTAGATCATTTCTTATGTCTGGGTCGGTGGGTGTATGTGTATGGGTGTGTGGTTAGGTGGGTGTTCATATGTGTGCGGGGGTGTTTGCATGGATAAGTATGTGTGCATGTGTGGATGGGTAGGTCTGTGGGTTTGTATGTGTGCGTGGGTAGGTGCCTGTGCATGATTTTGTAAGGATAGGTAAGTGTGCATGGGTATGGTTGAGTGAGTAGGTGCATGGGTGGATAGGTGGGTATGTGCATGGGTGGGTAGATATGTATAGGTATGTGTGCGTGGTTGCGTGGATATTTGCATGGGTGTGTGCATGGTAGGTAGGTTCGTGGGTGTATGTGTATGTGTGTGTTGGTAGGTTGGGTGGTATGTATGTATGGGGAAGGGTGTGCATATGTGGATAGGAGGGTGGTTACGTAGGAGGCTTGGTAAGTGCATGTGTGTGGGTGTAGGTAGATGTGTGTGGGTGTGTGTATGGGTGGGTCTGTGGGTATGAGGGTGGGTATAGGGGTATTTATATAGGTAGGTGTGCGTTGGTGGGTGTGAGTACGTCAGTGGGTGACATGGGTTGGTGGGTATATGGGTTTTTATTAGTGGATAGGTGGGTATGTGGGTTTGTATGGGTAGGTGTGCATGGGTGGGTGGGTATATGTGTGTAGATAGGTGTATCGTGGGTGCATATATGGGTCGTGGATATATGAGGTGGGTGGGTGGGTATGTGTATGGGTAGATAGATAGGTGTGCATACGAGGGTGCATTTTTGTAGGTGAGTATATGTGTATGGATAGGTTTGTATTTGTGGGGGGGTTTTTTGGAACCGGGCGAGTCGATTGGAAGACACAATCTAATAATCCAAAGAACACAAGTGGATTGGGTTTACGTGGAAAAACCCTTCACAACGTCGAAGGAAAAAACCCACGGGGCAGGGCGAGAATACACTAGTGAGCCACAACAGGTTACAAGCACTCATCATAACCCGATTACACCCAAAGAGGACCGGCCTCCCAAAATACCGACCTCTGTAATCTCCCTCTCTCTCAAGCTCCGAAAACTCAGGAATAAAATGAGTAGCACCTCCTCTTGTTTTCGGTCCCTTTCTCTGAGGGGTAGGTCCCCTTTTATAGTGTCTCGGGATAACAGCTGGGGCGCTCCGCACGGGGCGGCATTAATAACGTGCTTTCGTAATTTGCTTAACTGTCTGTGTGGGGGCGATGTGTCACGTGGCTGGCACCCGATAATTACGGCCCTGGTCGTTTCCTGCCCAACCGGCCAACCGGGAATCTTAGAAGCGTGGGCTGCCTTCCCGTAACCGTCGTGCAACCGAGATTATCGGGTTTAACCATCGTGCGATCTGGGGACGTGATCCTCGGGTCAACCCTTTGCATGAAACTCGATGCCCCCAGATCGCTTCTTCGTGCGCGACCGACCTCCAGGAGAACGGGGGAACCTCCCTCCCCTGGCTTCCTCGTGCACGGCCGACCAGCAGATATGGGGGTTACTTCCCCCTTTGGCTCCTTCGTGCACGACCGACCAGTAGAGAGGGGGGGGGGCACCTCCCCCTCCTGGCTTCCTCGTGCGCGGCCGACCAGCAGAGAGGGGGGGCACTTCCCACCTCAGCTTCTTTGTGCGCGGCCGACCAGCAGAGAGGGGGGCACTTCCCCTCTTGGCTCCTTCTTGTGCGACCGACCAGCAGAGAGGGGGGGGGGGGGCACTTCCCCTATTAGCTTCTTCGCACGTGACCGACTCGTGACGAGATTGACAGCCCTGGTTCCTTCGTGGGCTGCCTTCCTTCTTGTGTGTTGCTAGCATCCCCGAGGCACGAAGCGCACGGCCGACACGCGACGAAGTGTACGGCCGGCCCGTGACAAGATTGACGGCCACCCTCCGCTCGGGTTATCGAAGTGCGCGGTCGCCCTCTATTTGTCAAGGTACATACAATACCCCCTCCTGATTGGTCGGTATCTACTTTCCGACTGATCAAGATTATTCACCATACGGGGGGGGGCACAACGATGTCAGCATGATTGCTCCGATTCAGGTATCACAAGAAGCTCAATCTTCAGCTAACGTGCACCGAGTATCATAAATATCATCATTCGTGCGCTATATGGCGTCCTTATATGCTCTCCTATCTCTTCGGTTTACAAACCAGCCCTCCAAGGCTCCGAGCTCTCCTATAAATAAGGTTCCAAGGGTCTTCATTTTCACTATTGGCTTCAAGTTTCCTCTAGATTTTTCCTTTTCTTCCGTTGTTTAGTGGGTTGTGAGTTTTGTTGTTGCTCTCTGTCGGATACACGTATTGTGACTGCTCGTAGACGACCGCGCGTCTTGTTGCTTACGGTCGGCCGCGTGTCTCGATGCTACGTACGGTCGGCCGCGTGTCTCGTTGCTGTCTTATCACGCCCCAGAAATCTGAAACCGATCCCTGGGGTGTGAGGTGAGAAAAACAAAGGGTTTTGGGTTTAGTCATCTATTTACACCAATTAGGGTTTCTCACAGGGCAGCAACTCTCTCATAATTGAAGGAGAAGAATGAGGGAGAAACAAGAAATATTTTAAAACTTATTTTTATGAAAATATTTTATTTAAAAGAACGCAGAGAGATAAAATTTTGTTAATAGAGAGAAGATCAAACTCGACCTTCAACATGGATATCCTCTCAGTTTGTGTGACCTATCGGTGTCACTATATACTGATAGAAGATCCTCTGAAGGAGCACGAGACTCAAGCCTCCGACGGTGAGCCAAGTATCTCACTTGCTCCCTAACACTCGGTGCAACGGTCTGGAGGTCTTATTGGGCTTGTCAAATTAGGTTAATTCTTCTTCATATATTTTCATTGGTTTGGGTTGGTTTGGGTGGGTTTAGGTGGGTTCGGGTAGGTATGGGTAAGTTTCAGATGATGGGCATGGGTTATGGTAGGTATAGGGGTGTATCTGTTGGTAAAGGTGGATAGGGGTGGCAATTCTTGACCCGACCCGCCAACCCGACCTGAAGTTAGCGGGTTTCGATTTGGCCTAAACGGGTTCGGGTCATAAACGGGTCGACCCGATTGACTCATTTATTTAATGGGTCAGGTTCGGGTTTGTACGTATAACCCGATTGACCCGACTTGACCCGTTTAACAAATGGGTAGTGCCAACCCGACCCGAGCCAACCCGAACCAACTCGAGCCAACCCGACCCAACCCGATCAAACCCGGCCCAATCCGACTTGTCTTGACCCAACCCGATAGGTTTACATGGGTTCTGTTGACCCAACCCGACATGACCCGACCCGTTTAGTAAACGGGTTAAACGGGTCGGGTCGGGTTAACCCGTTTATTAGGTAGGTCGGGTTTGGGTTTAAGTTTTTGACCCGTTTATTAAACGGGTCGAGTTCAGGTTTGGTTTTTTGCCTTTATATATATGTCTCAACCCGACCCGAACCCGACCCATTACCACCCCTAAAGGTGGATTTGAGCCGGCATAGGTGGGTTTCAGTGTGTATGAGTGGGTATAAATGGGTATGGCTATGTACAGATAGGGTTTGGTGGGTATGAGTAGGTATAGGTGGGTATGGGAAGGTATAAATAATTTCGGATCTTTATGGGTGAATGGGGATAGGTAGGGGTAGATATTAGTGGGTATAGATGGATGATGGTGGGTATGGGTGGTTATGAGTGAGTATGCATAGATTAGGATGGGTATGAGTGTGTAAGGGTGGGTATGGATTGGATTAGGTATTTTTGGATAGGTATGTGTGAGTTTCAGTGGGTGAGGATGGGTATGGGTAATTATATGTATATATGGGCATATAGGGGTGGGTATGGGTATGTGGGGATGGGTATGGGTGGGTACAAGTAAATAAGGGTGGGAGAAAGTATGAATGGGTAAGTGTGGCTAGGTAGGTGTTGGTTTGAGGTGGGTATAAGGTAGAATAGGGGGTATAAAGTGGATATGGGGGGTATGGTGGCGTAGGGATGTATAAAGCTAGAAAAAGGGTATATATGGGTGGGTATGAGTGGGTTGGGACAGGTATGATTGGGTCGAGGTTAGTATGAGCGGGTTAGGGTAGGTATGGTGGGTTTTGGTGATTGAGGGTGGGTCTGGATGGGTGGGGGTGGGTATTGGTTGGTAAGGTAGGTAGGCATACATATAGGTGGGTATGAGTGCGTATGGATAGGATGAGGTGGGTATAGGTAGGTCGAGGTGGTATAGATAAGTAGGGGTGGGTATGGGTGGGTTTGGATAGATGGCGATAGGTATGGGTGGGTTGTGTTGGGTATAAGTGGCTTGGGATTGATATATATGGTTAGATGGGTGGGGTACATATGGGTAGGTATAGGTGGCTACGGGTGGGTATGAATGAGTTAGACTGGGTATGTGTAGGTTGACGGTTGGTATAAGTTGTTATAGGTGGGTTGGATGGGTATGAGTTGGTTTGGGTTGGTTTGGATGGGTTTAGGTAGGTTCGGGTAGGTATAGGTAAGTTTCAGTTGATGAGCATGGGTTGTGGTAGGTATGGGGGTGTATCTGTGAGTAAAGGTGGATTTGAGCTAGTATAGGTAGGTTTTGGGGTGTATGGATGGGTATAAATAGGTATGGCTATGTACAGACAAGATTTGGTAGGTATGAGTAGGTATAAGTAGGTATAGATGGATGGTCATAGGTAATGATGGGTATGACTGAGTATGCATAGATTAGGATGGGTATGAATGTATATGGGCGGGTATGAATAGGTATGGATTGGATTGAGCTTTTTTGGGGTTGGTATATGTGAGTTTCAGTGGGTAAGGATGGGTATGGGTGACTATATGTATGTATGGGCATATAGGGGTGGGTATGGGTATGTAGGGATGGGTATGGGTGGGTACAAGTAAGTAAAGATAGGAGGAGGTATGAATAGGTAAGTATGGTAAGGTGGGTGTTGGTCTGAGATAGGTATGGGGTAGAATGGGGGGTATAAGGTGGATATAGGGGGGTATGGTGTGGTGGGTTTGTATAAAGCTAGAAAAAGGTAGGTATGGGTGGGTATGAGTAGGTTAGGGTAGGTATGGGTAGATCGAGGTTAGTATGAGCGAGTTGGGGTAGGTATAGGTAGGTTTTGGTGGTTGAGGGTGGGTCTGGGTGAGTGAGGGTGGGTATTGGTAGGTATAGTGGGTAGGGATACATATAGGTGGGTGTGAGTATGTATGAGTAGGTTGGTATGGGTATAGATAGGCATAGATAGGTCGAGATGGGTATAGATAAGTAAGGGTAGGTATGGATAGATAATGCTAGGTATAGGTGGGTTATATTAAGTATGAGTCGGTTGGGGTTGGTATATATATGGTTATGCGGGTGGGGTATATATAGGTGGGTATAGATAAGTATGGAATGAGTTAGACTGGGTATGGGTAGGGTGAGGGTGGGTATGAGTTGTTATGGGTGGGTTAGATGGGTATGAGTTGGTTTGGATTGGTCTGTATTGGTTTAGGTGGGTTTTATTAGGTATGGGTAAGTTTCAGTTAATAGGCATGGTTTTTCATGGGTATAGGGGTATATCTGTCGGTAAAAGTAGATTTAAGTCGGTATAGGAGGGTTTCGGTGTGTATGGGTGGGTATAAATGGGTATGGTTATGTACAGATAGGATTTGATGGGTATGAGTAGGTATAAGTGGTTATAGGAGGGTATAGGTAGTTTTGGATTTGTATGGGTAAGTTTCGATGGGTAAGTATGGGTATGCATGGAGAATGGAGGTGGGTAAAAATAGGTATGGGTAGGTATAAAGGGGTAGTAATGGGTTTGTATTCGTATGGATAGGTATGGGGCGTGGGCGTGATATGGGTGAATGGGGGTAGGTAAGGGTAGATATTAGTGGGTATAGATGGAAAGTGGTAGGTAGGGGTGGGTATGAGTGAGTATGCATGGATTAGGATGGGTATGAGTGAGTATGGGTGGGTATGAATTGGATTAGGTTTTTTTGGGTAGGTATATGTGAGTTTCAATGGGTAAGGATGTGTATGAGTGATTATATGTATGTATGGGCATATAGGAGTGGGGATGGGTATGGTGGGTATAAGTAAGTAATAGTGGGAGAAGGTATAAATAGGTATGTATGGCTGGGTGGGTATTAGTTTGAGGTGGGCATATGTTAGAATGGGGGGTATAAGGTGGATATGGAGGGGTATGGTGGGGTGGGGATGCATAAAGCTAGGAAAGGGTAGGCATGGGTGGGTATGGGTGGGTTGGGACGGGTATGAGTGGGTCGAGGTTGGTATAAGCTGGTTGGGGTTGGTATGGGTGGGTTTTGTTGGTTGAGGGTAGGTCTAGGTGAGTGGGGTGGGTATTAGTTAGTATGGTGGGTAGGGATACATATAGGTGGGTATGAGTGCATATAGGTAGGTTGGGGGTATAGATAAGCATAGGTAGGTCGAGGTGGGTATAGATAAGTAAGGGTAGGTATGGGTGGGTTTGGATAGATAACGATAGGTATGGGTAGATTGTATTGGGTATGAATAGGTTGGGGTTGGTATACATATGGTTAGGTGGGTAGGGTGTATATGGGTGGATATACATGAGTACGGGTAGGTATGTATGAGTTGGACTGGGTATGGATAGAGTGAGGGTGGGTATAAGTTGTTATGGGTAAGTTGGATGGGTATGAGTTGGTTTGGGTTAGTTTGGGTGAGTTTAGGTGGATTCGAGTAGGTATGGGTAAGTTTCAGTTGATGGACATGGGTTATGGTTGGTATGGGGGTGTATCTATGGGTAAAGTAGGATTTGAGCTGGCATTAGTGGGTTTCGGTGTGTATAGGTGGGTATAAATGAGTATGGCTATGTAAAAAAGCGATTTAGTGAATATGAGTAGGTATAAATGGGTATACATAGTTTCGGATCTGAATAGGTAAGTTTTAGTATGTAAGTATGGGTATGGAGGATGGGGGTGGGTAAGAATAGGTATGGGTAGGTATAAAGGGGTGGTAATGGGTTTATATTGGTATGCGTAGGTATATGGGGTAGGCATGGTATGGGTGAACGGGGGTAGGTAGGGGTAGATATTAGTGGGTATAGATGGATAGTCGTGGGTATGAGTGAATATACTTGGATTATGATGGGTATGAGTGTGTATGGGTGGGTATGGATTAGATTTGGTTTTTTTGGGTAGGTATGTATGAGTTTCAGTGGGTGAGGATGTGTATAGGTGATTATATATATGTATGGGCATATAAGGGTAGGTATGGGAATGTGAGGATGGGTATGGGTAAGTATAAGTAAGTAAGGGTGGAAGGAGGTATGAATAGGTATCTATGGCTGGGTGGGTATTGGTTTGGGGTGGGTATAGGGTATAATGGGGGGGTATAAGGTGGATATGAGGGGGGGTGATGTATAATGCTAGGTATAGGTAGATATGAGTAGGTTAGAGCGGGTATAAGTGTGTCGAGGTTGGTATAAGCTGGTTGGGGTAGGTATGGGTGGGTTTTGGTTGTTAAGGGTGGGTCTAGGTAATTGGGGGTAGGTATTGGTTGGTATGGTGGGTTGGGATATATATAGGCTGGTATGATGTATGTATGGGTAGGTTGGGGTAGGAATAGATGGGCATCGGTAGGTCGAGGTGGGTATAGATAAGTAAAGGTAGGTATAGGTTGGCTTGGACAGATGACAATAAGTATGGGTTGGTTGTATTGGGTATGAGTGGATCGGGGTTGGTATATATATGGTTAGATGAGTGGGGTTCATATAGGTAGGTATAGATAAGTACGGGTGGGTATGAATAAGTTAGACTGGTTATGGGTTGGGTGAGGGTGGGTATAAGTTGTTATGGTTAGGTTGGATGGGTATACATTGGTTTGGGTTGGTTTGGGTCGGTTTTGGTGGGTTTGGGTATGTATGGGTAAGTTTCAGTTGATAGGCGTAGGTTGTGGTGGGTATGGGGTGTATCTTTGGGTAAAGGTGGATTTGAGCCGACATAGATAGGTTTCGATGTGTATGGGTATGTATAAATGAGTATAGCTATGTACAGATAGGATTTGGTAGGTATGAGTAGGTATAAGTTGGTATAGGAGGGTATAGGTAGTTTCGGATCTCTATGGGTTAGTTTCGGTGGGTAAATATGGGTATAGGTATGTATGGAGGATGGGGGTGGGTAAGAATGGGTATAGGTATAGGTATGCATAGATAGGTATGGGTTGGTATGAGTAGGTCGATGTTAGTATGAGCGGGTTGGGATAGATATGGGTGGGGTTTGGTGGTTGAGGGTGGGTCTGGATAAGTAGGGATGTGTATTGGTTAGTATGGTGGGTAGAGATATATATAGGTGGGTATGAATGCTTATGAGTAGGTTGGGGTGGGTTTAGATGGGCATAGACAGGTCGAGGTGGGTATAGATAAGTAAGGGTGGGTATGGGTGGGTTTGGATAGATGACGAAAGGTATAGGTGGGTTGTGTTGGGTATAAGTGGGTTGGGGTTAGTATAAATATGGTTTAGCTGATGGGGTGCATATGGGTAGGTATAGATGGGTACGGGTAGGTATGAATGAGTTAGATTAGGTATAGATAAGGTGAGGGTGGGTATAAGTTGTTATGGGTTGGTTGGATGGGTATGAGTTGGTTTGGGTTAGTTTAGGTGGGTTCAGGTAAGTATGGGTAAGTTTCAGTTGATAGGAGTGGGTTATAGTAGGTATGGGGATGTATCTATGGGTAAAGGTAGATTTGAGCCGATATTGGTGGGTTTCGATATGTATGGGTGGGTTTAAATTAGCATGGCTATGTAAAGATGGGATTTGGTGGGTATGAGTAGGTATAAGTGGGTATAGATGGATGATGATAGGTAGGGGTAGGTATGAGTGAGTATGCACTGATTTGGATAGGTATGAGTATGTATGGGCTGGTATGAATGGGTATGGATTGAATTTGTTTTTTTTTGTTGATATATGTGAGTTTCAGTTGGTGAGGATGGGTATGGGTGATTATATGTATGTATAGATATATAGGGGTGGGTATGAATATGTAGGGATGGGTATGGGTGGGTACAAGTAAATAAAGGTTGGATAAGGTATGAATAGGTAAGTGTGGTAATGTGGGTATTGGTATAGGGTAGAATGGGTAGTATAAAATAAATATTAGGGGTATGGTAGGGTGTTGATGTATAAAGCTAGAAAAGGGTAGGTATGGGTGGGTATGAGTGACTTAGGACAGGTATGAGTAGGTCGAAAGTGGTATGAGCAGGTTGGGATAGGTATGGGTGGGTTTTCGTGGTTGAGGGTGGGTCTGGGTGAGTGGGGGTGGGTATTGGTTGGTATCGTGGGTAGGAATACATATAGGTGGGTATGAATATGTTTGAGTTAGTTAGAGTGGGTATAAATGGGCATAGGTAGGTCGAGGTGGGTATAGATAAGTAGGGGTGGGTATGAGTGTGTTTGAATAGATGACGATAGGTATGGGTGGGTTATATTGGGTATGAATGGGTTAGGGTTGGTATATATATAGTTAGGTGGGTGGGGTGCATATGGGTGGGTATAGATGGGAATGGGTGCGTATGCATGAGTTGGACTGGGTATGGATAGGGTAAGGGTGGGTATGAGTTGTTATGGTTGAGTTGGATGGGTATGAGTTAGTTTGGGTTAGTTTGGGTAGGTTTAGGTAGATTCGGGTAGCTATAGGTAAGTTTCAATTGATGGACGTAGGTTATGGTGGGTATGGGGGGTATATCTAAGGGTAAAACTTGATTTAAGCTGGCATTAGTGGGTTTCGATGTGTATGGATGGGTATAAATGGGTATGGCTATGTATAGATAGAATTTGGTGGGTATGAGTATGTATAGATGGATGGTCATAGGTAGGGGTAGGTATGAGTGAGTATGCATGGATTGGGATAGGTATGAGTGTGCATAGGCAGGTATGAATGGGTATGGATTGGATTAGGTTTTTTTAGGTAGGTATGTATGAGTTTCAGTGGGTGAGGATGGGTATGGGTGATTTTATGTATGTATGGTCATATAAGGGTGGGTATGGGTATGTGGGGATGGGTATGGGTGGGTATAAGAAAGCAAAGGTGGGAGGAGGTATAAATAGGTAAGTATGGTTGGATGGGTATTTGTTTAAGGTAGGCATAGTGTAAAATATAGGGTATAAGGTGGATATGGGGGGTATGATAGCGTGGGGATATATAAAGCTAGAAAAGGATAGGTATAGGTGGGTATGAGTGGGTTAGGGCGGGTATGAGTGGGTCGAGATTGGTGTTAGCTGGTTGGGGTAGGTGTGGAGATGTTTTGGTGGTTGAAGATAGGTCTGGGTGAGTGGGGGTGGGTATTGGTTGGTATGGTGGGTAGGGATACATATAGGTGGGTATGTGTGCGTATGGATAGGTTGGGGTGGTTATAGATAGGTATAGGTATATCGAGGTGGGTATAGATAAGTAGGGGTAGGTATGGGTGGGTTTGGATAGATGACGATAGGTATGGATGAGTTGTATTTGGTATGAATGGGTTGGGGTTGGTATACATATAGTTAGATAGGTAGGGTATATATGGGTAGGTATAAATAGGTACGGGTAGGTATGAATGAGTTAGACAAGGTATGAATAGGGTGAGGGTGGGTATAAGTTGTTATGGTTATATTGGATGGGTATAAATTGGTTTGGGTTAGTTTGGGAGGGTTTTGGTGGGTTTGGGTTGGTATAGGTAAGTTTCAGTTGATGGACGTAGGTTGTGGTGGGTATGGAGGTGTATCTATAGGTAAAACTTAAGTTGAGCCAGTATTGGTGGGTTTCAGTGTATATAGGTGGGTATAAATGGGTATGGCTATATAAATATTAGATTTAGTGTGTATGAGTAGGTATAAGTGGGTATAGATGGATAGTCATAGGTAAGGGTGGGAATGAGTGAGTATGTATAGATTTGGATGAATATGAGTGTGTATGGGTGGGTATGAATGGTTATAGATTTGATTGGGTTTTTTTGAATAGGTATACGTGAGTTTCAGTAGGTACGGATGTGTATGGGTGATTATATGTATGTATGGGAATATAAAAGTGGGTATGGGTATTTAGGGATGGGTATGGGTACGTACAAGTAAGTAAGGGTGGGGGGATGTATAAATAGGTAAGTGTGGTTGGATCGGTATTGGTTTGAGGTGGGTATTGAGTAAACTATTGAGTATAAGGTGGATATATGGGGTATGGTGGTATGGGTATATATAAAGCTAGGAAATGGTAGGTATGGGTGGGTATGAGTGGGTTGGGGCATATATGAGTGGGTCGAGGTTGGTATGAGCTTGTTGGGGTAGGTATATATAGGTTTTGGTGGTTGAGGGTAGGTCTGGGTAAGTGGGGATAGGTATTGGTTGGTATGGTGGGTAGGGATATATATAGGTGGGTATAAGTGCGTATGGGTAGGTTGGGGTAGGTATAAATTGGCATAGGTAGGTCTAGGTGGGTATAGATAAGTAGGGAAAGGTATAGGTTGGTTTAGATAGATGATGATAGATATGGGTGGGTTGTGTTGGGTATGAGTGGGTTGAGGTTGGTATATATATGGTTAAGTGGATAAGGTGAAAGTGGATATGAGTTGTTATGGGTGGGTTGGATAGGTATGAGTTGGTTTGGGTTAGTTTGGGTAGGTATGGGTAAGTTTCAATTGATTGACGTGGGTTATGGTAGGTATTGGGGTAAAGCTGGATTTGAGCCAATATTAATGGGTTTCGTTATGTATGGGTAGGTATAAAGGGGTATGTATATATAAAGATGGGATTTGGTAGGTATGAGTAGATATTAGTGGGTATAGATGGATGGTGGTAGGTAGGGGTTGGTATGAGTGAGTATGTATGGATTAGGATGGGTATGAGTTAGTATACATGGATTAGGATTGGGTTTTTTCAGGCAGGTATATATGAGTTTCAGTGGGTGAGGATGAGTATGGGTGATTTTATATATGTATGGATATAAAGGGGTGGGTATGGGTGTGTACAAGTAAGTAAGGGTGGAAGGGGGTATGAATAGGTAAGTGTGGCTAGGTGAGTATTGGTATGAGGTGGGTATGGGGTAGAATAGGGGGTATAAAGTGGATATCGGGGGGTATAGTAGGGTGGGCATGTATAAAGCTAGGAAGGGGTAAGTATGGGTGGGTATAGATGGGCATATGTAGGTTGAGGTGGGTATAGATAATTAGGGGTGGTTATGGGTGGGTTTGGTAAATAACGATAGGTATGGGTGGGTTGTATTGGGTATGAGTGGGTTAGGGTTGGTATATATATGGTTAGATTGGTGGGATATATTTGGGTTGGTATAGATGGGTGCAAGTGGGTATGAATAAGTTGGACCGGGTATCGGTAAGGTGAGGGTAGGTATGAGTTGTTATAGGTAGGTTGGATGGGTATGAGTTGGTTTGGATAGGTTTAGGTGCGTTCGGGTAGAAATGGGTAAGTTTCAGTTGATGGGCATGGGTTGTGGTGGGTATGAGGGTATATCTGTGGGTAAAGGTAGATTTAAGCCGGTATAGGTGGGTTTCGTTGTGTATGGGTAGGTATAAATGGGTATGACTATGTACAAATATGATTTGGTGCGTATGAGTAGGTATAAGTAGGTATGGGAGGGTATAGGTAATTTTGGAGCTGTATTGGTGGGTTTCGGTGGGTAAGTATGGGTATGGGTATATATGGTGGAATGGGGTGGGTAAGAATAGGTATGGGTAGGTATGAAGAGGTAGTAATGGGTTTGTATTGGTATGGCTTGGTATGGGGGGTGAGTATGATATGGGTGAATGAGGGTTGATAGGGGTAGATATTAGTAGGTATATATGGATGGTGGTGGGTATGGGTGGGTATGAGTGAGTATGCATGGATTAGGATGTGTATAAGTATGTATGGGCGGATATGAATAGTTATAGATTGGATTAGGTTTTTTTAGATAGGTATGTATGAGTTTCAGTGGGTGAGGATGAGTATGGGTGATTATATGTATGTATGAGCATATAGTGGTGGGTATAGGTATATGGGGATGTGTATGGGTAGGTACAAGTAAGTAAGCGTGGCAAGAAGTATAAATGAGTAAGTGTGGCTAGGTGGGTATCGGTTTGAGATAGGTATGGGGTAGAATTGGGGGTATAAAGTGGATATAGGGGGGTATAGTATTTTAGGGATATATAAAGCTAGGAAAGGGTAGGTATGGGTGGGTATGAGTGGGTTGGGGCTGGTATGAGTAGGTCGAGGTTGGTATAAGCGGGTTGGGGTAGGTATGGGTTGGTTTTGGTAGTTGAGGGTGGGTTTGGGTGAGTGGGGGTGGGTTTTGGTTAGTATGGTGGGTAGAGATACATATAGGTGGGTATGAATATTTATTGGTAGGTTGGGGTGGGTATAGATAGGCATAGCTAGGTCGAGGTGGGTATAGTTAAGTAGGGGTTGGTATGGGTGGGTTTGGATAGATGACGATAGGTATAAGTGGGTTATATTGGGTACAAGTAGGTTAGGGTTGGTATACATATGGTTAGGTGAGTGGGGTACATTTAAGTAGGTATAGATAGTTGCCGGTAGATATGAATGAGTTAGACTTGGTATGGGTAAGGTAAGGGTGGGTATAAGTTGTTATGGGTGGGTTGGATGGGTATGAGTTGGTTTGGGTAGGTTTAGGTTGGTTTGGGTAGGTATGGGTAAGTTTCAGTAGATGGGCGTGGGTTGTGGCAGGTATATGGGTGTTTCTATGGGTAAAGGTGGATTTGAGCTGGTATAGGTAGGTTTCGGTATGTATGGGTGTGTATAAATGGGTATGGCTTTATACAGATGGGATTTAGTGGGTATGAGTAGGCATAAGCGGGTATAGGAGGGTATAGGTAGTTTCATATCTATATGGGTGAGTTTTGATGAGTAAGTATTGGTTTGGGTATGTATAGTGGATGGGGGTGGGTAAGAATGAGTATGAGTAGGTATGAAGGGGTAGTAATGGATTTGTATTGGTATAGATCGGTGTGGTGGGTGGGCATGATATAGGTGAATAGGGGTAGGTAGGGGTAGATATTAGTGGGTATAGATGGATGGTTATGGATATTATGGGGTATAAGTGCGTATGCATGGATTAGGATGGGTATGAGTATGTATGATCGGGTATGAATGGGTATAGATTAGATTAGGTTTTTTTGGGTAGATATGAATGAGTTTCAAATGGGTGAGCATGGGTATGGGTGATTGTATGTATGTATGGGCATATAGGGGTGGGTATGGGTATCTGGGGATTGGTATGGATGGGTACGAGTAAGTAAAGGTGGGAGGAGGTATGAATGGGTAAGTGTGGTTGGGTTGGTATTGGTTTGAGGTGGGTATGGGGTAAAATAAGGTGGATAAGGTGGATATGGGGGGTTTCATGGGGTGGGGATATATAAAGCTAGGAAAGGGTAGACATGGGTGGGTATGAGTAGGTTGGGGTGGGTATGAGTGGGTCGAGGTTGGTATTAACGGTTTGGGGTAAGTATGGGTAGGTTTTGGTGGTTGAGGGTTGGTCTGGGTGAGTAGGGGTGGGTATTGGTTGGTATAGTAGGTAGGGATACATATAGGTGGTATGAGTATGTAGGGGTAGATTGGGGTGGGTATAGATAGGCAAATATAGGTCAAGGTTTATGATAAATGACAATAAATATAGGTGGGTTGTGTTGGGTATAAGTGGGTTAGGGTTGGTATATATATGGTTCGATAGGTAGGGTGCATATAGGTAGGTATAAATGGATGATAGTGGGTATAAATGAGTTAGTTTAGGTTGGTTTGGGTGGGTTTAGGTTGGTTTCGGGTAGGTATGGGTAAGTTTCAGTTAATGGGCGTGGGTTGTGGTGGGTATAGGGGTGTATCTATAGGTAAAGGTAGATTTAAGCCGACATAGGTGGGTTTTATTGTGTATGGGTGGGTATAAATGGGGATGGCTATGTACAAATAGGATTTAGTAGATATGAGTAGGTATAAGTGGGTATGGAAGGGTATAGGTAGTTTCGATGCTGTATGGGTGAGTTTTAATGGGTAAGTATGGGTATGGGTATATATGAAGGAAGAGAATAGGTAAGAATAGGTATGGGTTGGTATGAATGGATAATAATGGGTTTGTATTGGTATAGATAGGTATGAGGGCTGGGTGTGGTATGGGTGAATGGGGGTAGATAGGGGTAGATATTAGTGGGCATAGATGGATGGTGGTGGGTATGGGTGGGTATGAGTGAGTATGTATGGATTAGGATGGGTATAAGTGTGTATGGGCGGGTATGAATAGGTATGGATTGGATTGGGATCTTTTGAGTAGGTATGTATAATTTCAGAGGGTGAGGATGGGTATTGGTGATTATATATATGTATGGGCATATAAGGGTGGGTATGGGTACGCGGGGATATACGTGGGTACAAGTAAGTAAGGATGGGAGGAGGTATGAATGGGTAAGTGTGGCTAGGTAGGTATTGGTTTGAGGTAGGTATGGGGTAGAATGGGGAGGATAAAGTAGATATGGGGGGGGTATGGAGGGGTGGGGATATATAAAGCTTAGAAAGGGTAGGTATGAGTGGGTATAAGTGGGTTGGGGCGGGTATGAGTGGGTTAAGGTTTGTATGAGCGAGTTGGGGTAGGTATGGGTAGGTTTTGGTGGTTGAGGATGGGTCTGGGTGAGTGGGGGTAGGTATTGGTTGGTAAGGTGGATAGGGATATATATCAGTGGGTATGAGCACGTATGGGTAAGTTAGGTTGGGTATTTATGGGCGTAGGTAGGTCGAGGTGGGTATAGATAAGTAGGGTTGGGTATACGTGGGTTTGGATAAATAACGATTGGTATTATTGGGTTATGTTAGGTATATGTGGATTGGGGTTGATATATATATGGTTAGGTGGGTGGGGTATATATGGTTAGGTAAAGATGGGTACAGGTGGGTATGAATGAGTTGGACTGGGTATTGGTAGGGTAAAGGTGGGTTTGAGTTGTTATAGGTGGGTTGGATTGGTATAAGTTAGTTTGGGTGGGTTTAGATGGGTTCGGGTAGGTATAGGTAAGTTTCAGTTGATGGGGGTGGGTTGTGGTAGGTATGTGGGTGTATTTATACGTAAAGGTAGGTTTTGTTATGTATGGGAGGGTATAAATAGGTATGGCTATATACAGATAGGATTTGGTGGGTATGAGTAGGTATAAGTAGGTATGGGAGGGTATAGGTAGTTTCGGATCTGTTTGGGTAAGTTTCAGTGGGTAAGTATGGGTTTGGGTACGTGTGGAGGATAGAAGTGGGTAAGAATGGGTATGGGTAGGTATGAAGGCGTAGTAATAGGTTTGTATTGGTATGGATAGTATGGGGGGTGGGCATAGTACAGGTAAATGGGGTTAGATAGGGGTAGATATTAATGGGTATGGGTATATGGGGATGAGTATAGGTGGGTACAAGTAAGTAAGCTAGGGTAGGAAAAGGCATGAATGGGTAAGTATAGCTGGGTGAGTGTTGGTTTGAACTGGGTATGGGGTAGAATGGGGGGTATAAGGGTGATAGGGGGTACGATAGGGTGGGAATGTATAAAGCTAGAAAAAGATATATATGAATGGGTTGGGGTGGGTATGAGTGGGTCAAAGTTGGAATGAGCGGGTTGGGGTAGGTATGGATAGGTTTTGGTGGTTGAGGATGGGTTTAGGTGAGTGGGGATGGGTATTGGTTAGTATGGGGGGTAGGGATACATATAGGTGGGTATGAGTATGTATAGGTAGGTTAGGGTGGGTATAGATAGATGGGCATAGGTAGGTCAAGGTAGGTATAGATAAATAGGGGTAGGTATAGGTGGATTTGGATCGATGACGATAGGTATGGATGGGTTGTATTGGGTATAAGTTGGTTGGGGTTGGTATTTATATAGTCAAATTGGTGGGTACATATAGGTGGGTATAAATGGGTATGGGTGGGTATGAATATAGTGGACTAGGTATGGATAGGTTGAGGGAGGGTATGAGTTATTATGGGTGGTTTGGATAGGTATGAGTTGGTTTGGGTTGGTTTGGGTGGGTTTAGGTGGGTTCAGGTAGGTATGGGTAAGTTTTAGTTGATAGACGTAGGTTGTGGTAGATATGGGGGTGTATCTGTGGGTAAAAGTGGATTTAAGCCGGTATAGATGGGTTTCATTGTGTATGGGTGGGTATAAATAAGTATGGTTATGTACATATAGGATTTGGTGTGTATAAGTAGGTATAAGTTGGTATGGGAGGATATAGATAGTGTCAGAGCTGTATGGGTATTTTTTGGTAGGTAAGTATGGGTATGGGTATGTATTGAGGATGTGCATGGGTACGAATAGGTATGAGTAGGTATGAAGGGGTAGTAATAGGTTTGTATTAGTATGAATAGGTATGGGGGGTAGACATGGTATGGGGGAATAGGGGTTGATAAGGGTAAAAATTAGTGGGTATAGATGGATGGTGGTGGGTATGGGTGGGTATAGTGAGTATGTATGGATTAGGATAGGTATGAGTGTATATGCGTGGGTATAAATAGGTATGGATTGGATTGGATTTTTTTGGCTAGGTATGTATAAGTTTCAGTGGGTAAGGATATATATGGGTGATTATATATATGTATGGGTATATAGTGGTGGGTATGTATATGTGGGGATGGGTATAAGAGGGTACAAGTAAGTAAGGATGCGAGGTATAAATGGGTAAGTGTGGCTAGGTGGGTGTTGGTTTGAGGTGGGTGTTGATTTAAGGTGGGTATGAGATAGAATGGGGGGTATAAAGTGAACAAGGGGCGTATAGTGGGGTGGGGATGTATAAAGCTTGGAAAAGCTAGGTATGAGTGGGTTGGGTCGGGTATGAGTGGGTCAAGGTTGGTATGAGCGGGTTGGGGTTGCTATGGGTTGGTTTTGGTGTTTATGGGTGATTTGGGTGAGTGGAGGTGGGTATTGGTTGGTATGGTGTGTAGGGATACATATAGGTAGGTATGAGTGCCTATGGGAGGTTAGGATGGGTATAAATAGGCATAGGTAGGTCGAGGTGGGTATAGATAAGTAGGGGTGGGTATATGTGAGTTTGGATAGATAAAAATAGGTATGGATGAGTTGTGTTAGGTATAAGTGGGTTGGGGTTGGTATACATATAGTTAGGTGGTTGGGGTGCATATGGGTGGGTATAGATGGGTACAGGTGGGTATAAAGGAGTTAGACTGAGTATGGGTAGGGTGAGCATGGGTATGAGTTGTTATGGGTGGGTTGGATAGTTATGAGTTGGTTTGGGTTAGTTTGGGTGGGTTTAGGTAGGTTCGGGTAGGTATGGGTAAGTTTCAGTTGATGAGTATGGGTTGTGGTAGGTATGGTGTGCATCTATTGGTAAAGGTATATTTGAGCCGGCATAGGTAAGTTTTATTGTGTATGGGAGGTCATAAATGGGTATGGCTATATATAGATAGGATTTTATGGGTATGAGTATGTATAAGTGGGTATGAGAGGGTATAGGTAGTTTCGGATTTGTTTGGGTGAGTTTTAATGGGTAAATATGGGTATTGGTATGTGTGGAGGATGGGGGTGGGTAAGAATAGGTATAGGTAGGTATGAAGGGGTAGTAATGGGTTTGTATTAGTATGGATAAGTATGGGGGATGGGCTTGGTATGGGTAAGTGGGGTTTGGTATAGGTAGATATTAGTGGATATAAATAGATGGTGGTGGGTATGGGTGGGTATGAGTGAGTATGTATGAATTAGGATGGGTATGAGTGTGTATGGGCGGGTATGAATGAGTATGGATTGGATTATGTTTTTTTCGGTAGGTATGTATGAATTTCAGTGGGTAAGGATGGGTATAGGTGATTATATATATGTATGGGCATATAGGGGTGGGTATGGGTATGTGGGGATAAGTATGGGTGGGTACAAATAAGTATGGGTGTGGGGAGGTATGAGTGGGTCAAGATTGGTATGAGCGGGTTAGGGTAGTTATGAGTGGGTTTTGGTGTTTGAGGATAGATCTGGGTGAGTAGGGGTGGGTATTGGTTGGTATGGTGGGTAGGGATACATATAGGTGGGTATGAGTGCGTGTGAGAGGTTGGGGTAGGTATAGATATGTATAGATAAGTCGAGGTGGGTATAGATAAGTAGGGGTAGGTATAGGTGGGTTTGGATAGATGAAGATAGGTATGAGTGGGTTGTGTTGGGTATAAGTGGGTTGGAGTTGGTATATATATAGTTGGGTGGGTTGGGTACATATGGGTAGGTATAGATAGGTACGGGTAAATATGAATGAGTTGGACTTGGTATGGGTAGGGTATGGCTGGGTGTTGTTATGGGTGGGTTGGATGGGTATAAGTTGGTTTGGGTGGGTTTAAGTAGGTTCGGGTTGGTATGGGTAAGTTTCAGTTGATGGGCGTTGGTTGTGGTGAGTGTGAGTGTGTATCTATGGGTAAAGGTGTATTTGTGCCGATATGGTAGGTTTCGTTATGTATGGGTCGGTATAAATTGGTATTGCTATATACAAATAAGATTTGGTGGGTATGAGTAGGTATAAGTGGGTTTGGGAGGGTATAGGTAGTTTCGGAGCTGAATAGGTGAGTTTCGATAGGTAAGTATAGGTATAAGTATGTATGGAGGATGGTGGTGGGTAAGAATAGGTATGGGTAGGTATTAAGAGGTAGTAATGGGTTTGTATTGGTATGGATAGGTATGGTGGATGGGCGTGGTATGGGTGAATAGGGATAGATAAGGATAGATATAAGTGGGTATAGATGGATGGTGGTGGATATGAGCGGGTATGAGTATGTATTCATGGATTATGATGGGTATGAGTGTGTATGGGCGGGTATGAATGGGTATAGATTGTATTGGGTTTTTTTGGGTAGGTATCTGTGAGTTTCAGTGGGTGAGGATGGGTATGGATTATTATATATATGTATAGGAATATAGGGGTGGGTATTGGTATATAGGGATGGTTATGGGTGGGTAAAAGTAAGTAAGGGTTTGTGGAGGTATGAATGGGTAAGTGTGGCTAGGTGGTATTTGTTTGAGGTAGGTATGGGGTAGAATGGGGGATATAAAGTGGATATGGGGGGGTATGGTGGCGTGGGGATGTATAAAGCTAGAAAAAGGTAGGTATGCTGGGTATAAGTGGGTTAGGGCAGGTCTGAGTCGTTTGAGATTGGCATGAGTGGGTTGGGGTAGGTATGAGTGGTTTTTGGTGGTTGAGGATAGGTCTGGGTAAGTGGGGTTAGGTATTGGCTGGTATGGTGGGTAGGGATACATATAGGTTGATATGAGTGCGTATAGGTAGGTTGGGGTGGGTATTGATAAGCATAGGTAGGTCGAGGTGGGTATAGATAAGTAGGGGTGGGTATTATTGGGTTTGGATAGATGATGATAGGTATTGGTGGGTTGTATTAGGTATAAGTGGGTTGGGGTTGGTATACATATAGTTAGGTTGGTGGGGTATATATGGGTAGGTATAGATGAGTGCGAGTGGGTATGAATGAGTTAGACTGGCTATGGGTAGGGTGAGGGTGGGTATGAGTAGTTATGCGTAGGTTGGATGGGTTTGAGTTGGTTTGGGTTGGTTTGGGTGGGTTTTGGTGGGTTCGGGTAGGTATGGGTAAGGTTACGTTGATAGGCATTGGTTATGGTAGGTATGGGGGGGTATCTGTGGGTAAAGGTGGATTGAGCCGCCATAGGTGTGTTTCGGTTAAAATAGGTGGGTATAAAAGGGTATAGCTATATAAAGATGGGATTTGGTGGGTATGAGTAGGTATAAGTAGGTATAAGAGTGTATGGGTAGTTTTGGATCTGTATGGGTATGTTTCGATGGGTAAGTATGGGTATGTGTATTCGTAGAGGATGTGGATGGGTAAGAATGGGTATAGGTAGGTATGAAGGGGTAGTAATAGGTTTGTATTCGTATGGATGGGTATGGGGGATGGGCATGGTATGGGTGAATGGGGGTAGGTAGTGGTAGATATTAGTGGGTATAGTTGGAATATGGTGGGTATGGGTGGGTATGAGTGAGTATGCATGGATTAGGATGGGGTATGAGTGTGTATGGGCGGGTATGAATAGGTATATATTGGATTTGATTTTTTTTGGTAGGTATATGTGAGTTTCAGTGGGTGAGGATGGGTTTGGGTGATTATATGTATGTATGGGCATAAAGGGGTAGGTATAGGTATGTGTTAATAGGTATGGGTTGGTACAAGTATGTATGGGTGGAAGGAGGTATGAATGCGTAAGTGTGGTTGGGTGGGTCTTAGTTTGAAGTGGGTATGGGGTAGAATGGGGGATATAAGGTGGATATAGGGGGGTATGGTGGGGTGGGGATGTATAAAGCTTAGAAAGGGTAAGTATGGGTGGGTATGAGTGGGTTGGGGCGATATGAGTGGGTCGAGGCTGGTATAAGCGGGTTGGGGTAGGTATGGGTGGGTTTGATTGGTAGAAGATGGGTCTAGGTGAGTGGGGGTGGGTATTGTTAAGTATGGTGGGTAGGGATACATATAGGTGGGTATGAGTATGTATGGATAGGTTGGGGTGGGTATAGATGGGCATATATAGGTCGAGGTGGGTATAGATAAGTAGGGGTAGGTATTGGTAGGTTTTGATAGATGATGATAGGTATACGTGGGTTGTATTGGGTATAAGTGGGTTAGGATTGGTATATATATGGTTAGATGGGTGGGGTGCATATAGGTTGGTATAGATGGGTGCGGGTGGGTATGAATAAGTTGGACTGGGTATGGGTAGGGTGAGGGTGGGTATGAGTTGTTATAGGTGAGTTGGAAGGGTATGAGTTAGTTTGGGTTAGTTTGGGCGGGTTTAGGTGGGTTCGGGTAGGTATTGGTAAGTTTCAGTTGATCGACGTTCGTTGTGGTGGGAATGAGGGTGTATTTATGGGTAAAGGTGGATTTGTGACGGCATAGGTGGGTTTCATTATATATGGATGGGTATCAATGGGTATGGCTATGTACAAATAGGATTTTATGGGTATGAATAGGTATAAGTCGATATGGGAGGGTATAGGTAGTTTTGAAACTGTTTGGGTGAGTTTCGATGGGTAAGTATGGGTATGGGTATGTATGGAGAATGGGGGTGCGTAAGAATAGGTATAGGTAGGTATGAAGGGGTAGTAATGGGTTTGTATTGGTAGGGATGGGTAGTTATGGGTGGGTATGAGTGGGTTATAGCGGGTATGAGTGGGTTGAGGTTGGTATGATTGGTTTAGGGTAGGTATGAGTAGTTTTGGTGGTTGAGGGTGGGTCTTGGTGAGTGGCGGTAGGTATTGGTTGGTATGGTGGGTAGGGATACATATAGGTGGGTATGAGTGTATATGGATAGGTTGGGGTGGGTATAGTTGGGCATAGGTAGGTCGACGTGGGTATAGATATGTAGGGGTGGGTATGGGTGGGTTTGGATAGATAACGATAAGTATGGGTGGGTTGTATTGGGTATAAGTAGGTTAGGATTGGTTTACATATGGTTGGTGGGTGGGGTGCATATGGGTATGTATAAATGGGTGTGGGTGGGTATGAATAAGTTAGACTGGGTATAGGTAGGGTGAGTGTAGGTATGAGTTATTATGGATGGGCAACGATAGGTATGAGTTGGTTTGGGTTGGTTTGCATAGATTTAGGTGGGTTCAGGTTGAAATGGGTAAGGTTTAGTTGATGGGCGTGGGTTGTGGTAGGTATGGAGGTATATTTATGGGTAAAGGTGGATTTGTACCAGTATAGGTAGGTTTCGATGTGTATGGGTGGGTATAAATAGGTATGGCTATATACAGATTGATTTGGTGGGTATGAGTTGGTATAAGTAGGTTTGGGAGTGTATAGGTAGTTTCAGATCTGTATTGGTGAGTTTTGATGGGTAAGTATAGGTATGGGTATAAGTGGAGTAGGAATGGGTAGGTATGAAGGGGTAGTAATGGGTTTGTATTGGTATGGATAGGTATGGGAGGTGCGCATGTATAGGTAGGTTTGGATATATGATGATAAGTATGGGTGAGTTGTGTTGGGTATGAGTGAGTTGGGGTTGTTATACTTATGGTCAGGGAAGTGGGGTGCATATAGGTAGGTATAAATAGGTACGAGTGGATATGAATGAGTTGGACGTGGTATAGGTCAGGCGTGGGTGGGTATGAGTTGTTAAGGGTGGGTTGGATAGGTATGAGTTAGTTTGGGTTGGTTTGGGTGGGTTTGGGTGGGTATGGGTAAGTTTCAGTTGAAGGGTGTGGGTTGTGGTGGGTATGGGGGTGTATCTGTGGGTAAAGGTGAATTTGAGATGGCATAGGTAGGTTTCATTATGTATGGGTGGGTATAAATTGGCATGCTTTATGCAAATGGGATTTGGTATTTATAAGTAGGTATAGATGGATGGTGGTGGGTATAGGTAGGTTTGAGTGAGTATGCATGGATTAGGATGGCTATGAGTGTGTATGGGCAGGTATGAATGAGTATGTATTGGATTTGGATTTTTTGTGTTGGTATGTATGATTTCAGTAGGTAAGAATGGGTATGGGTGATTATATGTATATATGAGCATATAGGGGTGGGTATGGGTATAGGGGTGGGTATGGGTATAAGCATATAGGCGTGGGGAAGCCTGCCTCAGACTATGTCTTCGAAGGCCAAGGCTATCTTCTTGGGCCGAGATGATGTCGACGTCTTCGAATGCCATGGCTGTCTCCTCGGGCTTGTTTGAATGATGAAGGTTAGAATTCGGAGTATTTAGCGTAGCGCCTTTGTATCAGTTGGACTTAGGATAAGTGCCGTTTCAGCCCAACCTACGTCTTAAGCACGTAGCTTTGTATTGTTGCAGGTTAGTCGGTCATGTCACAATACAAACCAATCTAACTGTGGTGAGGCACGGGGGCATGTGTCCTTATGTGACAATGGGAGTGTGTGCAACACCAATGATTCGGAGTACTCAGCGTAGTGCCTTTGTATCGGTCGACTTAGGCGAAGCACCGTTTCAGTCGAACCTACGTCTCAGGCACATAGCTTTGTACTGTTGCAGGTTAGTCGGTCGTGTAGCTACGCGAACCGATCTAATTATGGTGAGGCACGAGCACATGTGTCCTTATGTGACAACGGGAGCGTGTGCAACGCCCATGATTCGAAGTACTCAGTATAGTGCCTTTGTATCGGTCGACTTAAGCAAAGTACCGTTTCAGTCGAACCTACGTCTCAGGCACATAGTATTGTACTGTTGCAGGTTAGTTGGTCGTGTCGCAACGCGAACTGATCTAACTGTGGTGAGGCACGGGCGCATGTGTCCTTACGTGACAACGGAAGCATGTGCAACACTAATGATTCGGAGTACTCAGCATAGTGTCTTTGTATCGGTCGACTTAGGCAAAGCACCGTTTTAGTCAAACCTACGTCTTAGGCACGTAGTTTTGTATTATTGCACTTGATCGGCTTTGGAGCATTGATTGGATAGAATTTGAAATGAAATTTGAAGAGGCGACGACCGCTCCGAACTATGTCTTCGAGTGCCAAGACTATCTTCTTGGACTTTGTCGCGTATCGAGGCGGTGAGTGCACTTCAGACTTTGCATTCGAGTACCAAGGCTATCTCCTTGGGCTTCGCCGAATGCCGAGGCAGCGAGTGTGCCTCAGACTTTGTATTCGAGTGCCAAGGCTGTCCCCTTGGGCTTCGTCGAATGCCGAGGTAGCGAGTGTGCCTCGGACTTTGTGGATATATAACACATACCTTTGCCTATCACCTCATTTTAGTCTTTAGGTGAGCCCTTTTATTTCGAACATCACCCCCAATGTAGGGATTGGAGGAGAGTCAGAATTGAAAGGCTTAGGATATTGACGGGAGATGTCGACGATGGATTGTCTAGAAAGAGCGGGTTGTTGGATTGAAGTTGAGCTGCCGACTCATTGAGCGAGAGTCTCGGGTCGAAACTGATGTCGTTGTAAGTAAAAGTTGAGATAGAATTTGATAGTCTTCGATATAATTTGAAACAACTGTCATTTCATTGATAATTCGGAAGATGTTATATAATGGATTCCAGATGAGTGACATTCCGAGTTATTAACAGTCTACGGCAGCCTTCTACTTTGATCGATGGATGGGTTGTTTCCCTTTGGTGTCGGAGGTCTTCTGAGGCTCTACGGGTCTATCGTTTACCCGTCTTGGCCTCTTGGAGGTTCCTTCTTTAGCCTGAGCATTGTAAACTTGAGCTGTTAGTTTTGTTGGTGTCTTATCAGAAAGGCGCTTCTCGAAGTCACGTTTCTTGCGAGCGACTTGATCGTCCTCCACCTCGATCTCTTTTTGAATTTGATCGAATAGCATTCCGAGAGAGGCAGGAGGATTGCGGATGAGGTCATTATAGATGTGGAGATCGAATCAGAGGGCATTTTAGAAGGCTAACATGATAGCCTCATCATCCAGATACCGTCCTGAGAGAGCGGCGTGCTCGTTACGGAATCTTCACGTGAAACTGTAAAGACTCTCGTCAGTACCCATCCTCAGCCTGTAGAGGGAGTCAAGCTTCTTCTCCGGTTTTAAGTTGAGATGATAGTGTTGCACGAAGTGGTTAACCAAGACTCCGAACTGGGTGATGGACCCAGCCCGAAGGTTGTGGTACCAATCGAGAGATGGTTCATCGAGGCTCCCGGCGAAGGTTCGGCAAAGCACATTGTTCTCTTCTTCATACAGGGTGAGGGATTGCTTGAATGCTAGGATATGAAGGGTAGGATCCCCTTTGAGGCAATTGAATTTGGGAAGAGTTGGAGTTCTCCATCCCTTCAGAAAGGACGATTGAAACAAACTTCGGTGGAGAGGTCCAGCAAAAGAGTATCCCTCTCTACGACTATGCCCTCGACCTGGATGCAGATTAAGAGGCAAGATCGGGAGGTCTTGTCTAGGCCTTTGAGTAGTTGCCAGATGGAGTTGGTGACGAAGATCCATTCCAGCTTTATGTTGGAGTGGAAGGGATAGAGAAGCTCTGCTCTTTAAGGGTGCTCCTTTCATCTGGTGCCTCCCTTGTAAGTTGGGCTTCGACTGTGTCTGTCTGATATAGTTGTGACCTGAAGATGATTGAGAGGGCTCATTATCGATACGATCCCAGACACTCGGCTTCCATGGAGCCGCAGAAGGGGTTGGGTTACGATAAATCCTCTCAAGGGCGGCTGTGCCCAATGACCTTCGTGGTTCGGAGTGAATCAATTGCTATGGAGGATCAACTCTCTCATCGAATGAAGGGATAGGGAGAGCAATTCTGACTTCGGAGGCTGCCTTCTTGAGGGTGTCCCTTTCAGCTGTGAGGGTGGCATTTTACTTAGCCAATTGCAGCAGCTGAAAGTCGACCATCGAGATTTGGTAGGTAGATAGTGGGTCTTCAGCAGGAGCAGGGGCAGTTTGCCCTATCGACTGTTAGAGAGGTGGGGCGATCGGTCGATCTACCGATCTTTCGCTCCCTGAATGAACCCCCATTTCGGGGACAGCGAGGGGCTGCCCGAAGTTGAGCCGTTGACTCATCGAACGAGTCTCTGTATGAGGTTGACGTGTGTTACTTCCCTCTGGATGATCCTGATGCTTTGTCTTCGCCATTTAGAAAGCAAAGGATGCAATAAGATTGCCGATGTCCTGACGGTTGTCTGCTCAACCGAAGGGGCTAGGAAGTTTGACTATCTAGACTGGTTGTCTGCTCAACCGATCTGATATTTGATGTAGCGAACTTGGTTTCTCGTTCGATATCCCATAGACGATGCTAAACTGTGGGAGAAAAATCTTCGTGCCGATCCGAAGACTTCACTCCACCAGTCAATTAAAGTTGAGTGGTAGGTCTTTGATCGATCTGTTGATTGGAAGGTGAGTCCGAAGGTCGATGCCTTGGTGACTTTGGGTTAAGACTTTCGATATGCAAACAGAGAGAAGGTTGACACAAGTTATGATCTCAGAGTTCAGCCGAAACCTACGTATCCGTGCTATAGGGAGCAACCCGAATTCACTAACTTTTTGTTCATCGTGACCTCGACCGGCCGAGTGTCACTGAAGTGTCTCTGAACTCTTCAGAGACAAGAAGAAGATCGAGAAAATTTGAAAGATCGAAAGCTGGGATTCCAGAGCTCTGGGACTCTGGATTCTGATCTCTGGTTTTTGAGATCAGATTTCAGATCCTTTTTACACTTGAAGGCTCTGCTATTTATAGGATTTCCTGGGAGAAAAACTGGGACAAATGACAGTTTATGCTGTCGTATCTGGAGATCCTCCAAGCAGGGCTGGTGGGTCTCGCTGTCGTCTCTGGGGAACCCATAGGCAGGACTGGTGGGTCCCGCTGTCATCTTTGGGGACCCCACAGGCAGAGCTGGTGGGTCCCACTGTCGTCTCTGGGGACCCTGTGGGTGCAAAAATTGTACCGGACCAGATCAGAGCAGCATGGGCCCGCGCAACGGCCCAAATAGGTAAGCCCGCCTGGGCTCACATGGGCCCACTCTACGAGGCTCGCAGATCAAGCCCTCCCCCTTATTGGGCCCGAACAACGGCCCAATAAGGGCCCAGCAAGGAGGCCCAGAACCAGTGCCACGTCATCAGCGCCACATCATCACTGCCATATCGGGCACGTGCCTACGCTGTAAAAGGACCCCCAAGGCATCCAGGATGGGGGTTGGCCATTCGATCAGAGGAAGAGAGGATCCAGAGCCAGAGCCAGAGCCCTCTATTCTCCCCACCTTGTTCTCTTCTAGTTGCTCCGTGCAACCCCACTGTACGAAGCTTCCCTCGGCCTGTCGAGAGAACGCTCAACCCTTTATATTCAAATTATAGTGAAGATCAGGTGGCACCTCTCGCCCGGAGACGTAGGTCGTAAGACCGAACTCCGTCACCAATCCTTGTGTCATCGCTCTTTATTCTCTCTATCTATTCTCCCATCTCACTAACTCTATAAACAATCCAATTCAATCAAGGCTGTGGGGGCGGGATTCTCGATCAAGGCGGCTCGGAAATTTCCCCCCACAATCTTTGGCGCCGTCTGTGGGATATCGATAGAGGTCTTACCCACACCTCTACCGACTCCTATTCAGCTTGTGGTGACGAGCCACAAGTCCTCCTCCAAATCAACCTCAAAGCCTTCACCACGCCGATATCAACACGCTCAATGGTGAAGGCCAGCACCAACCCACCAAAGGCGGGTGCTGATCGGACAATCGACATGCTAATCGAAGAAGAACAAGAAGTCTCGGTTGCAACCAATCGAAGAAATGTTTATAAGCGACTGGGGCCACAAGGAAGTCATCCGGGAAGCCACAGCAATCGGCAGGACCCACCATTCCCGAGGCAACAATCTGGCAAAGAGCACGCCACCCAAGGGGACAATGATCTAACTATATACCAAATTTCGGCTGCTGATTTCCAGCTGTTGACCTTCTCAAGAGGAACGCAGCCCTCGAGCAAGAGAGGGATTCCCTAAAGAAGGTAGCTGAAAGAGCGGGCGTTATGGCCCACAACTCTCTAGCTACTGATAAAGACCGATAAAAAGGCTCCTGGCAACCCAGGTCAACCAAAGACCTTCGATTCCGCCCGTTCAAGTCGGAAGCTCGAAGGCAATTCGGCTACGCCCTCTCGAGGCTAAAGACCGATAAAAAGGCTCCTGGCAACCCAGGTCAACCAAAGACCTTCAATTCCGCTCGTTCAAGTCGGAAGCTCGAAGGCAATTCGGCTACGCCCTCTCGAGGCTAAAGTCCGACAAAAAGGCTCCTGGCAACCAAGGTCAACCAAAGACCTTCGATTCCGCCCGTTCAAGTCGGAAGCTCGAAGGCAATTCGGCTACGTCCTCTCGAGGCTAAAAGTCTGACAAAAAGGCTCCTGGCAACCCAGGTCAACCAAAGACCTTCGATTCCGCCCGTTCAAGTCGGAAGCTCGAAGGCAATTCGGCTACGCCCTCTCGAGGCTAAAGTCCGATTAAAAGGCTCCTGGCAACCCAGGTCAACCAAAGACCTTCGATTCCGCCCGTTCAAGTCGGAAGCTCGAAGGCAATTCGGCTACGCCCTCTCGAGGCTAAAGTCCGACAAAAAGGCTCCTGGCAACCCAGGTCAACCAAAAACCTTCGATTCCGCCCGTTCAAGTCGGAAGCTCGAAGGCAATTCGGCTACGCCCTCTCGAGGCTAAAGTCCGACAAAAAGGCTCCTGGCAACCCAGGTCAACCAAAGACCTTCGATTCTGCCCGTTCAAGTCGGAAGCTCGAAGGCAATTCGGCTACGCCCTCTCGAGGCTAAAGTCTGACAAAAAGGCTCCTGGCAACCCAGGTCAACCAAAGACCTTCGATTCCGCCCATTCAAGTCAGAAGCTCGAAGGCAATCCGGCTACGCCCTCTCGAGGCTAAAGTCCGATAAAAAGGCTCCTGGCAACCCAGGTCAACCAAAGACCTTCGATTTCGCCCAATCAAGTTGGAAGCTCGAAGGCAATTCGGCTACGCCCTTTCAAGGCGAAAGTCCGATAAAAATGCTCCTGGCAACCCAGGTCAACCAAAGACCTTCAATTCCGCCCATTCAAGTCGGAAGCTCGAAGGCAATTCGGCTACGCCCTTTCAAGGCGAAAGTCAGATAAAAATGCTCCTGACAATCCAGGTCAAGCTAAACTATCAACTATACTTATCCGAGGTGACCAATGTCTCGGCACTCTACAAGCCCAAGGACCAGCCCTTGGCACTCGAAGACAAAGTCCGAGGCGACCAACGCCTCGGCACTCTACAAGCCCAAGGCCCAGCCCTTGGCACTCGAAGACAAAGTCCGAGGCGATCAATGCCTCGGCACTCTACAAGCCCAAGGCCCAGCCCTTGGCACTCGAAGACAAAGTCCGAGGCGACCAACGCCTCGGCACTCTACAAGCCCAAGGCCCAGCCCTTGGCACTTGAAGACAAAGTCCGAGGCGACCAACGCCTCGGCACTCTACAAGCCCAAGGCCCAGTCCTTGGCACTTGAAGACAAAGTCCGAGGCGACCAGCGTCTCGGCACTCTACAAGCCCAAGGCCCAGCCCTTGGCACTTGAAGACAAAGTTCGAGGCGACCAACACCTTAACACTCTACAAGCCCAAGGCCCAGCTCTTGGCATTCGAAGACAAGGTCCGAGACGTCGTCGCCGACGTATTGGCATTCGATCAAAAGTCCAAGCTTAGTCTTGTCACTCAGGTCCAAGCATTAGATTATCAATGGCCATCACCTTTTCTCGACGACTAACGGTTCCAAGCCGGTCAGGGGGTCATTGGTCTGACTCTGTCAATGCGTGTCTCCACACTGGTGCAGTCGACGGTGGGTAACACAGGATAAAATAGTGCTTCCTTGATCCTGGCCAAGTCAACACCCTCGCGTGACCGTAGTACCTGATGAATACAGTAACTAGGTACGGTAATACATTGGGTGAAGACTGGCTGGCCATCATGCGGCGTTATCCTAGATTATCTCTAAGAAACCCCCTCGAATGTAGCATTGTCCCTTGCCGACATCCTCGCGCACCAGCGTTTTACCGAAAAAGTGTCGGTTTCAAAAGGGGCTGAAATTCGAAAAATACACTATTTTCAATACCGACACTTTTTGGCCTCTTCTAGCAGCCCCAATAATGGGGTGTCGGCACCAACAAGCAGCCCCCCCCTCGGTTTCGCACAAAAACCGAGTAGGGAAGAGGTGACGGTACACCATCAGCAGCACACCCCTCGGTTTCGTCAAAAAACCGAGAGGGGGTGTGTGTCGGTATCAACAAGCAACCCCCCCCTCGGTTTCGCACAAAAACCGAGTCGGGAGGGGGTGACGACACACCATCAGCACACCCCTCGGTTTCGCCAGAAAACCGAGAGGGGGTGTGTGTCGGCACCAACAAGCATCCCCCCCTCGGTTTCGCACAAAAACCGAGTGGGGAGGGGGTGACGGCACACCATCAGCACACCCCTCGGTTTCATCAGAAAACCGAGAGGGGGTGTGTGTCGGTATCAACAAGCAACCCCCCTCCTCGGTTTCGCACAAAAACCAAGTGGGGAGGGGGTGACGACGCATCAGTAGCATACCCCTCGGTTTCATCAGAAAACCGAGAGGGGGTGTGTGTCGGCATCAGCAAGAAGCCCCCCCTCGGTTTCGCACAAAACTCGAGTGGGGAGGGGGTGACGGCACACCATCAGCACACCCCTCGGTTTCGTCAGAAAACCGAGAGGGTGTGTGTGTCGGCATCAACAAGCAACCCTCCCTCGGTTTCGCACAAAAACCGAGTGGGGAGGGGGTGATGGCACACCATCAGCACACCCCTCGGTTTCGTTAGAAAATTGAGAAGGGGTGTGTGTCGGCATCAACGAGCAGCCCCCCCTTGGTTTCGTACAAAAACCGAGTAGGGAGGGGGTGACGGCGCATCAGCAGCACACCCCTCGGTTTCATCAGAAAACCGAGAGGGGGTGTGTGTCGGCATCAGCAAGAAGCCCCTCCTCGGTTTCGCATAAAACCCGAGTGGGGAGGGGGTGACGGCACACCATCAGCACACCCCTCGGTTTCGTCAGAAAACCGAGAGGGTGTGTGTGTCGGCATCAACAAGCAACCCTCCCTCGGTTTCACACAAAAACCGAGTGGGGAGGGGGTGACGGCACACCATCAGCACACCCCTCGGTTTCGTCAGAAAATTGAGAAGGGGTGTGTGTCGGCATCAACGAGCAGCCCCCCCTCGGTTTCGTACAAAAACCGAGTAGGGAGGGGGTGACGGCGCGCCATCAGCAGCCCACCTCTCGATTTCGATATAAAACCGAGAGGGGGGGTGTACGGCATCAATATCATCCCACCCCTTCGTTTCGTCAGAAAACTGAAAGGGGGGGTGCTCGGTGTCATCCACACACAATGATTATTCAAAGACGAAGAGCTATCTCCCATTGGGTCGGTTAGATAGCATCTTATCCAAACCTATTGGTTTGCTTGTACAAACTTCACAAGAGAAAAAATCCCCTCTCTCATCAAGGTGAGCACGCGGTAACTGTTACGTCATCACTGGGACCCGACTGCAGTCCCTAGTGAACACAGTAACTAGGTGCAGTTGGGTGTCGGACAGAACGGATGAGTTACCGCGTGCCGAGACCTCTTCAAGACGCACGTAGGACACTCGGCCAACGCGTTCTTTAGAGTCATCTCTCTACAAAGGTGAATACCGAAAAAGTTACTCGTCAAGGCGAACAATGTTTTACGTCCACTTTGACCGGTTTTTCGGCGCCTACACAACGACACCTTATACGCATTCATCCGACACGTGTATGAAAAGTTATGACTGCCAGAAGGTTTCAAGGTCTTTTTCCGCGAAGACGTGCATTGGAAATATTACACGCAAAGGTGCCCAACGCTTTACGTCCACTTTAACCAGTTTTTCAGCGCCAACGCAACGGCATATTATACGCATTGATCCGGCTCACGTATGAAAAACTACGACGGTCAAAAGTTTTCGAGTTCATTTTGTTCGAAGACTAGCATCAGAATAATTACACGGTAATGACGGATGCGCTTACGCCCTCAATTTGGTTCGTTACGCGCCCAACTCGTAGCAGGCCAAGCACCGGGTATGAGAGAAGAACTCGCACCTCTCCTGGCCCACGCGTACGTGCTCTTGGCGACAACTGATCAGAATGGAAATAGGGGGTCGAATGAACCAAACACCCTCCCGCGCATTCTCCTCATGTAATTCGTCACACGGCGACGATGACGAACCTAACTCGTCCTCCCCTGCCGCGCACTCCGTCTCGCAGCGGACCGAGGCGACCCCTCCGTGCGTGCTGTCTCACAGCGACCCGAGGCAACCCCGCATGTCCTCTTCGCAGCATCCCAAGCCCACCCAGAGGGGGTCAGCGAACCACACCCGGGTGTCCCTCCTCGCATGACAACGGCTTCCATGTGCATCCTCCAGCCACTGTCGTCCGCACCCAGCATCGAGCCGCTGCTGCTACAGCCGTCCGACCCGTAGCACAGCACAAGAGAGATGGAAAGAGGAAGGACCTCGCGCACGGTCCTCTCTCTCCTGAAGCCCGGTCCGATCGCCCATCGCCAGTCGCCCGTCTGACACACCGGACCCGCGCTCCGCTCCAGCCCGATTGCATGCTGCCGCCGCTGCTGCTCTCTCTCCTGAAGCCCGGCTCGATTGCTCGCCGCCCATCCAATCCGCCAGACCAGCAAACCACGCCAGGAACTGGTTATGATTACTACGGCCAGCAACAGCCGCAGCAGCAGCCTGTCCCACTCGGTGGATCGGTTCCTGCTGACAACACCTACACCCAGCCGCCTTCATCTGGTTGGGATCAGCCATCCAACCCACCAGGCTTGGCAGGCTGGTGAAGGATGGCAAGATCCAGAGCCTAGAACAGATCTACCTCCACTCTCTACCGGTGAAGGAGCACCAGATCGTGGAGCTTCTCCTCGGTCAGCAACTCAAGGATGAGGTGGTGAAGATCATGCCCGTCTAGAAGCAGACCCGTGCCGGCCAGAGGACCCGCTTCAAGGCTTCGTCGTGGTCAGCGATGGCAACGGTCACGTCGGCCTCGGCGTCAAGTGCTCCAAGGAGGTGGCCACCGCGATCCGTGGGGCGATCATTCTGGCTAAGCTATCGGTGATCCCAGTCAGGCGGGGTTACTGGGGTAACAAGATCGGGAAGCCCCACACCGTCCCCTGCAAGGTCACCGGCGAGTGCGGCTCCGTCACCGTCCGGATGGTGCCCGCACCTCGTGGTGCCGGGATCGTGGTCGCCCGCGTGCCCAAGAAGGTGCTGCAGTTCGCCGGGATCGAGGACGTCTTCACCTCGTCCCGCGGGTCCACCAAACCCCTCGGCAACGTTGTCAAGCTGGTCTTCAAAGAAGGAAGCAAAAAAAAAAAAAAAAAAAAGAGAGAAGAAAAGTGAAAGCAAAGAGAGAAAGAGAGAGCCTGCTCTCTCTCTCCTATCCGTGCACAAGCCTCGCGCCGCTCTCATGCCGTGCCCCCATCTGGTGTGCAGCACATACCAAAAAAAAAAAAAAGAATGGAAAGAGAGGGAAAGAAATTCAAAAGGAAAAGTAAGGAAAGAGGGAGATCCGGTCTCACCGAATTCAAAGCCAAGAAAGGAAAGAGAAAAACCAAAAAAGAAAGAAACAAAAGCAAAGAAAGGAAAGAGAGAAGCAAAGAAAGGAAAAAGAGAAAAAAAAAAAAAACTGTTCTCTCACCAAGAGGGTCTCGGTATCCTCTCGGTACCCTCTCGGTAACCTCTCGGTATGCTCTCGGTACCCACTCGGTATGCACTCGGTATGCTCTCGGTATCCACTCGGTCGAAAAACGCACTGCCTTTTCGGAAACACCCCCTTGCAAAACCGAGACTTTTTGGCTTGCACCAAAAGGGTCTCGGTACCCACCCGGTATGCTCTCGGTACCCACTCGGTATGCACTCGGTACCCTCTCGGTATCCACTCGGTCGGAAAACGCACTGTTTTTTCGGAAACGCCCCCTTGCAAAACCGAGACTTTTTGGCTCGCGCCAAAAAGGGTCTCGGCATCGGCGGAAGAAGGCTCTGCTAATACGAACCACGGCACCGACAACCCTCGCCAACCGTACCAGGATCCTAAAGCGTTTGCACCTTGGAATCCCAGCCGACCCAGGGGGTCCTGACCCGACTGGGAGGGGGTAACTGTGGGTGCAAAAATTGTACCGGACCAGATCAGAGCAGCATGGGCCCGCGCAACGGCCCAAATAGGTAAGCCCGCCTGGGCTCACATGGGCCCACTCTACGAGGCTCGCAGATCAAGCCCTCCCCCTTATTGGGCCCGAACAACGGCCCAATAAGGGCCCAGCAAGGAGGCCCAGAACCAGTGCCACGTCATCAGCGCCACATCATCACTGCCATATCGGGCACGTGCCTACGCTATAAAAGGACCCCCAAGGCATCCAGGATGGGGGTTGGTCATTCGATCAGAGGAAGAGAGGATCCAGAGCCAGAGCCAGAGCCCTCTATTCTCCCCACCTTGTTCTCTTCTAGTTGCTCCGTGCAACCCCACTGTACGAAGCTTCCCTCGGCCTGTCGAGAGAACGCTCAACCCTTTATATTCAAATTATAGTGAAGATCAGGTGGCACCTCTCGCCCGGAGACGTAGGTCGTAAGACCGAACTCCGTCACCAATCCTTGTGTCATCGCTTTTTATTCTCTCTATCTATTCTCCCATCTCACTAACTCTATAAACAATCCAATTCAATCAAGGCTGTGGGGGCGGGATTCTCGATCAAGGCGGCTCGGAAATTTCCCCCCACAGACCCCACAAGCAGGGCTGGTGGGTCTTGCTATCGTCTCTGGGGACCCCACAAGCAGAGTTGGTGAGTTCCATAGTCATCTCTGTGGACCCCTCAAGCAGGGCCAGTGGGTCCCGTTGTCGTCTCGGTGGACCCCCCAGGCAGGGCTGGTAGGTCCCGCTGTCTGTGAGGCTTTTTGCCAAAATTTGCACCAACAAAGTGGGCAGGTGGTTTTGCATGTATGGATGGATGGGTGTGGATGGGTATATATGGCTGGGTGGGTGGTTGGTGAGTGGGTGAGTTTTGTGTGTTTGGGTGAGTGGATGGGTGGGTGTGTGGTTATGTATGTGAGTAGGTAGGTGGGTATATGTGTGTGTGTATGTATGTATGTAAGTATGCATGGGTATATGTATGTAGAATGATGGATAGGTGAACTTGCATATATAGGTGGGTGGGTGCATATATATGGGTTTGTAAGGGTTGGTGGGTATACATGTGGCTTGGTGGGTGGGTATGTGTGTGTAGATGGGTGTATACGTGCATGTATGTTTATGTGTATATTTGGGGATGTATTTATATGTGGGTGTACATGCGTAGGGCTATGTGTGTGTGTATGCATACGTACATAGGTGAGTAGGTGGGTATGTGTGCGTGGCTGGGTATGTATGTGAGTATGTGTATGTGTGTGTGTATATGAGGGTGACTGAGTGGGTGTGCATAGGTAGGTGTATACATATATAGGTAGGTATGGGGAAGGGGGGGTGTACGTGGGTTGGTAGGTGGTTTATACGTGGGTACTTGGATGAGTGATGGATGGGTATGGTAGGTGGTAGGTATATGTGTGTGGGTAGATGGATGGGTGTGCATGCATGGGTGTGTGTTGGTGGGTGGGTATATGTATATAGATATGTGTGGATATTTATATGGATGGGTGGGTAGGTGTATGCGTATAGGTGTATGGTTGGGGAGATATATATGGGTGTAGGTGGGTTGATGGGTACGTATGTATTTCTGAACGATTATACATGGGTGGGTGGGTCGTTGGGCGAGTTTATGTATGTGGGTTGGTGGATGTATGGTTTGGGTGGGTGCATGGGATTATGCATGGGTGGGTAGGTAGGTATGTGTGTGTGGGAGGGTGTATGTCGGAGTGCATGCGTGGATGAGTGGGTACATGGGTGTGTGTATATGGGTGGGTTGGTGTGTATGCGTAGGCAGGTGTGCGAGGATGGATGTGTGGGTATATGTGTATGAATTAGTGGGTAAATGGGTGTGCGTAGATAGGTGATGGGCGGGCAAGTATATGAATATGTATAGGTAGTTGTATATAATATGAGTGGGTGTGTGGGTATATATGTGTGAATGAGTGTGTGTGGGTGTATGGATGGGTACTTGGGTGTATGGGGTAGGTGGGTGGGTATGTGTGTGTAGGTAGATGGATTATTGTACATGCATGGGTGTGTATTAGTGGGTGGGTATGTGTGTGTGTGTGTATATGTGGATGGGTATGCATGGGAGTGCATGTATAAATGGGTGGATAGGTGATTTCACATATGTGGGTGGGTGGGTGTATGTGCATTGGTGTGTAATTGGGTGTGTATGTGTATGGCTGGGTAGGTATGTGTGTATGGATGGATATGCGTGGTTAGGTGGGTGAGTTTGTACGTATGGGTTGGTAGGTGTGTATGGTTGCATAGGTATGTGGGTTTATGCATAGGTGGGTAACTGGGTATGTGTATGTATGGTTGTGCATAGGAGTGTGTTTGTGGGTATGTGGAAATATATATGAGTGGTTGGGTAAATATGGGTAGGTTGGTGGGTTTATGGAGATTAAACGAGTGTGCATGGGTAGGTGAATGTATGGGAGTGGGTGGGTGGTATGTGTTGGTGGGTTGGTATGCGGGGATGGATATGTGCATGAGTGGGTATGTATGTGTGGGTTGGTGTGCGTGTGTCAGTGGGTGCGTGGATGGGTTGGTGGGTGCATGGGTGTATAGGTATGTGTGGGTGAGTATATAGGTGGATGCGTCGATAGGTGCATTGGGGTATGTATGGATGGGTGGGTGTGCGTGGGTGGATGGGTGTGTGTGTATAAAGGGGTGCTTATATAGATGGGTGTGCGTAGATGGTTGGGTAGGTACGTGGGTGTTTATGTGGATGGATGGGTATGTGGGTGGGTGTGCGTGGGTGGGTTGGTATTTGTATATGTGTACATATGTGGGTGGGTATATACATACATGGGTAGGTAGGTGAGTGTGTTATTGGGTAGGTAGGTGGTGGATAGGTAGCTGTGCATGGATTTGTATGGGTGGGTGGGTGTACATGGGTGTGGATGGGTGAGTATATATCGGTGTGTGATTGGGTGGGTGCGTGAGTGTGTGTATGGGTGTATACTTGGGTCGGTGGGTATGCGTGCGTGGGTGAGTAGGCTGGTGTATGGATGTTTGTATGGGTGCGTGCGTATATGGATGTGTCTGGGTAGGTGTATAAATGGGTGGGTATGATTGGGTGGGTATGTGTGTATAATTGGATGTGGTTGAGTGGGTATGAGTAGGTAAGTGGGGGGGTAGGTGTGTGTGGGTAAGTAGGTGGGTGTGCATGGGTTTGTGTTGTGGGTCGTAGGGTATATGTATGTAGATAGGTATGTGTGGGTGTGTGGATGTATTGTGTGGGTGGGTAAGTATGTGTGTGGGTAGATGGATGAGTGTGCATGTATGGGAGTATGTTAGTGGTTAAGTATATGTGTGTCGAAAGGTATGCGTGTATGTATGAATGGGTGGGTAGGTTATTTTGTATATGTGGATGTGTGGCTATGGATGGGTGGTTAGGTTGGTGTACATTGGTGTTTGCGTGGTTAAGTGTATGTGTAGATGGGTAGGTTTGTGTATGGATGAGTATGTGTAGGTGTGTGTGGATGGATGGGTAGATCAATTTTTTTTTTGAAAGGTAAATAATTTATTAAAAAATCAAAAAGGGGAATTACAAATCATGGTTTAACTCTAGATGAGCAAGCAGAAAGAAACAAGGCTCCAACAAGTGAGCACACGCACGCTCGACAGTGAGCACACAAACCAAACAATATTTGCTACACTATTGCACACAATCTATATTTGCTATAAGTAGAAGAACCGCATCAACTAGCACCTTTACTCCTATTGACTTTATCAGAAGTACCCTTTGGCCAAGGATTCTTAGCGCGAGATGCACCAATCGTAGAAGCAGGGTTGGGCACCAAAAGAATAGAAGGATGGTTAGCAAGGTGAGGAGGTAGCTTACCCTCCCTGAATTCCGCAAATGGCTCAGGATTGTCCTCAGAAGCCACCGACTGGGGAAGAGAATCGAAGCCCACTCCAAAATTCTCCTCATGCTGAAAAAGTGGATCTTCCAAGGATTTCTCTCGAGGAATAATATTTGCACTCTCAAGGGCTGGAATACGTAGAGCAGATCGAGAGGTAGGATTCTTCCTCCTCCGCCCAGAAGATCTCATATGGCTGCCAACAGCCTCATATACAATCCCAGTGTCTTCAGTACAAACTCGCATAACATCAGCACTACCAGCAGCTACAGACTGCATAACATCATCCCTACCATCACCGGCAGCTTGTGTTGCTACATCAATAACTGCAGCCTCTGCTGAGCCAGCATCGCCACCAATATGCGTAACAACATTACTCACTGCATCCTCTGTTATACCAATATCAACCACACCATCAGCTCTCGTAACATCATCAATCACAACATCATCTGCTACAGCAGAGGTAACACCAGCCTCCTCCCTTAAAACCTCGGTGTAGTTAGCAGCACCATCCATCCGAACAACTGGTTCCTCTACTTGTCTAGCATTCTACGTAACAACATCTATGACAGCAACATCATCCTCTATAACGTTAGCAGCCTCAACATGATCATAGGCATCAGCCTCTGTAACATCGTCTTGGGCATCAGCCTCAACCTCTGTAACATCAGCAACCTCTATAACAACATCCTTTGTAACATTAGCAACATCAGCCTCCTCAAAAAACTACACATCCTCATAGGTGTCAACATTTCCAGCTCCATCAAGCTCTTTACTTCCCAAAACTTCAAATCGTGACCCACTCCCTTGGCTAGAAACTCGGGAGGGTAGATCATTTCTCATGTATAGGTCGGTGTGTGTGTGTGTGTATATGTGTGTGGTTGGGTGGGTGTGCGTGGGTGTTTGTAAAGATAAGTATGTGTGCGTGTGTGGATGAGTAGGTATGTGGGTTTGTATGTATAGGTGGGTGCCCGATATGGTTTTGTTAGGATGGGTAAGTGTGCATGGGTGTGGCTGAGTGAGTGGGTACGTGGGTGAATGGGTGGGTGGATATGTGTTGGTGTGTGTGCGTGGCATGGTGGATGTTTGTATGGGTGTATACGTAGTAGGTGGGTTCGTGGGTATTTGTGTATGCATGGGTTGGTTGGTTAGGTGGTATGTATGTATTGGAAAGGGTATGCATATATGGATGGGAGGGTGGTTGCGTAGGAGGCTTGGTAGGTGCGTATGTGTATGTGTGTAGGTGGATACACGTGGGTATGTGTGTGGGTAGGTGCATGGTATGAGGGTGGGTGTGGGGGTGCTTATATAGATAGTTGTACGTTGGTGGGTGTGAGTACATGAGTAGGTGTTTACGTGGGTTGGTGGGTATATGGGTTTTTATTGGTGCGTAGGTGGGTATATGGAGTTGTATGGGTGGGTGTGCATAGGTATATATGTGTAGATGGGTGCATAAATTGGTCGTAGATATATAAGGTGGGTGGGTGGGTATGTGTATGGGTAGATGGATGAGTGTGCATACGAGGGTGTATTTTGGTGGGTGATTATGTGTGTATGGATAGGTTTACATGCGTAGGTGTATAGATGAGTAGGTTGGTGGTTTCACATATGTGGGTGCGTGGGTGGGTACGTGTGTATGGCTTTGTGGTTTGGTGGGTATAGGTGGGTGGTTAGGTATGTGTTTATGGATGGGTATGTATGGGTCGGTAGGTGGGTGGTGAGTTTGTATGTATGGGTTAGTGGGTGTGTGTGGTTGGGTGGGTGCATAGATTGTATATGGGTGGATATATAGGTATATATGTTTTTGAGTATGCATGGAGTGTGTTGGCGTATATGTGCGTAGGTGTGAGGGGGTGGGCGGGTCTGCGTGGTTGATGGGTGTGTATGGGTGGGTGGGTAGTTATGCATGTGTGAATGAGTGGGTATATGGATTTGCATATGTGGGTGGGTGGGTACATGTTTATAAGTTTATATGGACGAGTAGGTAGGTGCATGGGTTGGTAGGTTTATGCATGGGTAGGTATGTGTGTATGGGTGGGTTTGGGTGTGTTGGTCGGTCTCTGGTGCGTAGTTGTATGGGTATAGGTAGGTGTGTGTGGGTGAGTGTTGGTGGGTGCATGGGTGAGTACAGAGGTGGGTGTATTGGTTGGTAAGTTTGCGCACATAGGTGTGTGGGTATGTATAAGTAGGTGGGTGGGTATACATAGGCGGGTAGTTAGGTACGTGGGTATTTGTGCGGGCGGATATATGTACGTCGGTGAATATTTGTATATATATATGTATAGGTGGGTATATGTGTGCTTGCGTGGGTAGCTGTTTGTGTGGGGTCGGGTGGGTGTATGTGTGCTTGGGTGGGTAGCTATTTGTGTGGGTGAGCGGGTAGGTGTGTTGTTGGATGGTTGGGAGGTATGTATGTGTAGGGGGAGGGGGTATGGGGGGGGGTTGGTGTGCACAAGTTTATAGGTTTATATTAATGGGTAGGTGTGCTTGGGTGAGTATCTTGGTAGGTGCATGGGTGGGTATGCTAGTGAGTGTATTGGTGGGTGGAAATAGGTAAGTGTGTTATTGGGTTGGTGTGCATAGGTAGGTGTATTGGTGGGTAGGTGTTTGTGAATGAGTGTGTTTATCGTACGTGGGTGTGTATGGGCGGGTATAGATGGGTGTATGTGGGTGAGTGTATTGGTGGATGCATAGGTGGGTGCGTAGGTGTGTGGATGGGTGATAGGTGTACGTATATAGGTATGTGTGTGGTGGATATACGTAGGCGAGTAGGTGGGTGCGTAGGTGGATGTATATGCGCGGGTGGGTGCTTATGTATGTGTGTATGTAGGTGGGTATATGTGTACGTGGATAAGTGGATATTTACGTAGGTACGCAGGTGGGTTTGTTGTTGGGTAGGTGGAAGGTATATTGTGGGGGAAAATCTTCGTGCCGACCCGAAGACCTTCGCAGCACCAGTCAATTGGAGTCGAAGTTAATGTCGAAGATCGTTGGTCGATCGATTGGTTGAAGTTGTTGCTTTTTTGATATGTAAACAGAAAAGCAATCAGAGAGAGAGAGATTTTGACACAAGAGAAGTGATCTCGGAGTTCAGCCGAAGCCTACGTCTCCGTGCTATAGGGAGCAACCCGAATTCACTAACACTTAGGTTGAAGTGACCTCGACAGGCCGAGTATCACTGAAAGCTCCCTGATCTCTTCGAAAGAGAGAAGAAGATCGAAGAGAGATGGTAGATCAGAAGTTGAAAATCCCAGAGCTCTGGTTTTTAGAACTGAGAATTCGATCTTTTTTTCAGAATCGATCCTTTTACATTCGAAGACTCTGCTATTTATAGGATTCTCTGGGAGGGATTCCGGGGCAAATGGCGGTTTTTGCTGCCGTATCTGGGGATCCTCCAGGCAGGGCCGGTGGGTCCCTCGAAAGCCTTCAGGGGCCCACCAGGCAGGGCCGGTGGGTCCCGTTGCGGTCTCTGGGGGCCCACTTGGCAGGGCCGGTGGGACCTGCTGTGGTACTCGGGGGCCCACCAGGCAGGGCCGGTGGGTCCTGCTGTTGTCTCCGGGGGCCCACCAGGCAAGGCCGGTGGGTCCCCCTGCTGTCTCCGGGGGCCCACCAGGCAAGGCCGGTGGGTCCCCCTGTGGTACTCGGGGGCCCACTGGGCAGGGCCGGTGGGTCCCGCTGTGGTCTCCGGGGGCCCACTGGGCAGGGCCGGTGGGTCCCGCTGTGGTACTCGGGGGCCCACCAGGCAGGGCCGGTGGGTCCTGCTGTTGTCTCCGGGGGCCCACCAGGCAAGGCCGGTGGGTCCCCCTGCTGTCTCCGGGGGCCCACCAGGCAAGGCCGGTGGGTCCCCCTGTGGTACTCGGGGGCCCACTGGGCAGGGCCGGTGGGTCCCGCTGTGGTCTCCGGGGGCCCACTGGGCAGGGCCGGTGGGTCCCGCTGTGGTACTCGGGGGCCCACCAGGCCGGGCCGGTGGGTCCCGCTGTGGTACTCGGGGGCCCACCAGGCCGGCCGATGGGTCCCGCTGCTTGCAGATTTCTTACCAAAATTTGCACCCACAGTTACCCCCTCCAAGTTAGCTAGAGTGCATTCTGGCTGGCTTGGATTCGTGGTGCAAAGCTAACGACCCCCTGTCACACATGAAGAGGAGCTCTTTGTCGAGTGTTAAGCGTTTGAAAATAGACTGATCGGTCAAATTTGATCGATCGGACAAATTTTGACCGATCGGTTAAAATTTGGCCGATCGGACAAATTTGACTGATCGGTCAAATTTTGACCGATCGGTCAAATTTTGACCGATTGGTTAAAATTTGGCCGATCGGACAAATTTGACCGATCGGACAAATTTGACCGATCGGTCAAATTTGACCGATCGGTCAAATTTTGACTGATCAGTCAAAATTCAACCGGTCAAGGATCGGGTGATCGGTCAAAAAAACATGGTTTTTTGACCGATCCAGTAGAGATTTTGACCGATCGATTGATTTCTGTTCGATCGGACAAATTTGACTGATCGGTCAAATTTTGACCGATCGGTTAAATTTTGGCCGATCGGTCAAATTTTGACCGATCGGACAAATTTGACCGATCGGTCAAATTTTGACTGATCAGTCAAAATTCAACCGGTCAAGGATCGGGTGATCGGTCAAAAAACATGGTTTTTTGACCGATCCAGTAGAGATTTTGACCGATCGATCGAATTCGACTGGTCAAGTCTGACCGATCAGTCAAAGTGATTGGTCGAAGTGATCGGTCAAATTTGATCGGTCAAATTTGATCGGTCAAATTTTGATCGGTCAAAAAAGTGATCGGTCAAATTTTGATCGGTCAAATTTTGATCGGTCAAAAAAGTGATCGGTCAATTTCGACCTATCGATCGAGGTGATCGGGTGCAACTCGCCAAATGGAAGGGGAGGGTGGTATGGTATGTTCGATCAGGTAGAGATCAGATTTGAGAGAAGAAGGTCGTTTTTGATCGGGAGGAGTTATTGATTGGGTGCAAATCGCCGATCGGGTGCAAATCACCGATCAGGTGCAAATCACCGATCGGGTGCAAATCTCCGATCAGGTGCAAATCACCGATCAGGTGCAAATCACCGATCAGGTGTAAATCGTCGATCATGATCAGGCTGCCGATCGGGTGCAAATCACCGATCAGGTGCAAATCACCGATCAGGTGCAAATCACCGATCAGGATCAGGCTGCTGATCGGGTGCAAATCACCGATCGGGTGCATTTTGCCGATCGGGTAAATTTCACCGATCGGGCAAAAAACAGCCGGTCAGAAAATCGGTGATCGGTAAAATACCCACTTTTGGCACCAGATCCAGTAGTATTTTTCGCCGATCAAATAGAAAACAAAGGGGAAGAAGGGGATCGAGTTTGCCGATCGGTCAAATTTGACCGATCGGTCAAATTTGACCGATCGGAGGCACTGATCGGGTAATTTTGTGCTAAATCTGGAGAAATAACCCCCTCCGCGACCGATCGCTGAAATCTTGACCGGCTGAATATGCCCGATCGGTCGCCAGCAGCCGATCTGAGGCGGAGTCGCCGTTCTCGGTGCAGTGGGAGATGGTGATTGGTAGTGGGACTTCGATCCGTCGGTTGCCGGGGAGTTGCGGCCGATCGGTGATGAGATCGGGAGCGGCGGAGCTGAGGTTGGAGTTGAGGGAGACGAGGGGTTTAGAGCTCCTCTGCTTTGTGGATGCGGGAGAATAGAGGATCTGAGCGGCTGAGCGGAGTCGCTGTGCAGTCACGGGCCGGCTGCTCAGTCACGGGTCTGTTGATTAAGTGGTGAAGGCCTCGCGTGATCGGATGCCACGTCAATGAGTGTAAATTTCAGCCGTCGATGTCTTTTGAAAGGTGGGTAGTGGGCAACAGCTGCACTGCTTTGTTGATATCGGAGAATAAAAGAACTGAGCCACTGTGCAGTCACGGGCCTGTTGATTAAGTGGTGAAGGCCTCGCTGACTGCACAGTGGGATTGAAAATGGGTCACCCACGTGAAGACTTTGCTGATCAAATGGAATATTAAATTCCAAACAAACTGGGTACCCAAACAAACTGAGTACCCAACGTTTCCCTCCACATTCAAATCAAACCTTTAGATGGATTCTCAAGTGGGAATGAGAGGTGGTGGATCGGTGCATATTCATGCATGCTTGCATGGGAGTTCCATGCATGATGGAAAGGAAGGCTGTGATGGCATTGTTTATGGCCGTTGATTTACACCTTTGAGGTTTGCTTCAAGGGTCAAAAGTTGACAACTCAGGTGAAGGCTATGTAAACGTTTGGTGTATACACCACGCGTGCTCCCAACCCGGCACACCATGGTCGTTCGATTTGAATTGTTTTTGATCAAACACCATACAACCAAACGGCATTTCAAATGGACTGAACACCCAGATCGGTCAAGTAGGATTTCCTCTTTCTAGTTGGAGGAATCTTTTGTACTGTAATTGGGTCCCGCTACCAATGCGAATCCCGCTCGTTGATGACATGCTACCGGGATTGTGGAATTAATAGACCAAGCTCCCGTCATTTGCGAGCATGGATAATGTCTGTTAATGTAGCGCTCCTGGATGTTGTGATAAGATCCTTATCACAGTTGTTGGTGCCTGCTAACTTAGGAAAGCAATTTGAATTTTTGGGTATTCTGAATAGAATTCGAATGCCTTGCTAATGAATAGTGTTGAGGCCAAATTATCTGGTCAAGGTTCGAGTGATCGGCAAAAAACCTTGGTTTCTTGCCAGATCCAGTAGAAAGTCGACCGATCGAATGATTTTAGCCGATCGGACAAGTTTGTCCGATCGGTAAAAAATTATCCGGTCAAGGTTCGAGTGATCGGCAAAAAACCTCGGTTTTTTGCCAGATCCAGTAGAAAATCGACCGATCGAATGATTTTAGCCGATCGGACAAATTTGTCCGATCGGTAAAAAATTATCCGGTCATGGTTCGAGTGAGGCCACGAGCGAAGACTTCGATTGAATGCTGAGACTCAGGTCTCGGACTTTACTACCAAATACTAGAACTAAATTTGGACTTTGTTCGAATGCTGCGGTTCATGCCTCAGACTTTACCCTTGAATGGTTGATGAGTTTTCGCTTTTGTCAATCGGCTTTTGAATCTTAGGACGATCTGCAACGTCGGAAGATTTTTGAGGGTTGGTCGGAAGATCACGCGACTCCTGGGTGATAGTCGTCTCGTCGTTGATGCTGGCTATGAAAGATTGTCGTTTCACCCCCTCATCGATGGTGGATTTCCAGAACGAGTCTTCCTCGAGCATGAGAGCACGTGATGAGTGTCGAGTGGTAGAAGTCTTCTGTAGTGACTTGGTAAGTTTGAGAGATGTCCTGCCTCTGGAGTGACATTGGCTGAATGCTGCTCGACGCGTGGGACCTTGATCTTCATGTCGAGATGTGTTGGGGCAAAGAGCTTTAGGCTTTGCTAGGGTGCCGAGAGCAGGTCTCGGATTTTGGACTTGCTGCACGTCGAGGCAGCGAAGGTGTCTTGGATTATGTATCTGAGTGTTGATATTCTGGTAGCTTGAAATTGAGAGTTGTGCTGTTTCACAACCCGAAACCGTTTAACATTTGCACGTAAAGGGTCGTGTCGCAACACGAGGCCCTAAACTTGTTAAACGACCTGGTAGCTTGAAATTGAGAGTTGTGCTGTTTCACAACCCGAAACCGTTTAACATTTGCACGTAAAGGGTAGTGTCGCAACACGATGCCCTAAACTTGTTAAACGACCTGGTAGCTTGAAATTGAGAGTTGTGCTGTTTCACAACCCGAAATCGTTTAACATTTGCACGTAAAGGGTCGTGTCGCAACACGAGGCCCTAAACTTGTTAAACGACCTGGTAGTTTGAAGGTTGAGCTGGCTCAACTTGAATTTGCTTGAAGGTTTGAAACTGAATATTGCGCTGTCTCATAACTCAGAATTTGAACGGACAAGTAGACGTTTGAAAGCAATCTTTATTCAACATTGAATTTTCATCATAGATAGAACAATTTAAGATTTCGAGCATTCCAAGCCCGTGGCAATCGATAGAATCCTTGGCCTCCTTCTGATTTGACTTTGTATAGACCTTCCCAGTTGGGATCTAGTTTCCAGCTGCTGCGTTCTCTGACGATACAAATGGTCGCTTGAAAGTTGATCATCTCCAACCCCTCAGATTTTTCCATCTCGAGGGAGATCTTCACTAGTGATGTTCGAAGGAATGATTTTGCCTGCCTTTGAGAAACTCTTGGAGATGTCCTACACGTAGCAGATCTTCCAAATGATGCCTTAGCCGGTGGCACTGATCAGTTGAATGACCATGACTGCGATGGAAATCACAGTAGACGGTTTTGTCTGCAGTGGCCTTAGTGTCGGGCTGCAGTGGATTAGGCCATCGGAGGAACTCTTCATGCTGAATTCGATCGAGGATCTGTTCGATTGGTAGATTCCATTTGGTAAAAGTAGTCTTCTTTGGAGGAGATCGGCGTCCATCGTTTCTTAATCGCTTGGGTGCGAGAGGAACTTCTGCTTCTGCATTGTAGGCTCTGGTAGCATATTTTGTGGTTTCCCTTTCGGCGGGTCGCCTCTTCGTCTCTCGTCCCTTTCGGGCAACTTGATCATCCTCAACCTCAATTTCCCGTTGGATTCGATCAAACATTGAACCTAGGGAAAGAGGAGGATTGCGAATGAAGTCGTTGTAAATGTGCATGTCGAAGCGGAGTGCATTCTGAAATGCCAACATGATAGCTTCATCATCCAGATGCCTCCCAGAGAGGGCAGCGTGCTCATTGCGAAATCTCCTTGTGAAGCTGCGAAGACTCTCATCCGAACCCATCCTTAGCCGATAGAGGGAATCGAGCTTCTTCTCCGGCTTCAAATTAAGTTGATAATGTTGCACAAAGAGATTGGCTAAGACGCTGAACTGAGTAATGGATCCAGCTCGAAGGTTGTGGTACCAATCGAGGGATGGCTCATCGAGGCTCCCGGCGAAGGTGCGGCAGAGCACGTTGTTCTCTTCTTCATGCGGTGTCAGGGATTGTTTGAAAGAGAGTATATGGAGAGTTGGATCTCCTTTGACGCAATTGAATTTGGGTAGAGTGGGTGTTCTCCATCCCCTTGGAAATGCTGACTCGAATAAGCTTCGATGGAGGGGTCCAACGGAGGAGTATCCATCCCTACGACCCTGCCCTCGACTTAGATGGAGATCGAGGGGTAAGATCGAGAGGTCCTGTTCGGCAGATTGGAGTCGATGACGAAGGTCCGATCTGAGCCCACGTTGAAGCGGAACGGATGGTGAAACTCTATTCTTCGAGGGCGCACCTTTCATCTGACATCTTCTCGAGTCATCTTGCTTTGAAGGGACTCTTTTGTTGAAGTTGCGACCAGGAGTGGATTGAGAGGATTCGTCGTCGAGGCGGTCCCAAACACTCTGCTTCCACAGGGCAGCAGAGGGAGTTGGATCGCGTCGAACCCTTTCGAGGGTAGTAGTGCCCATTGACCTCTGTTGCTCAGAGTGGATTGAATGTTGCGGAAGATCGACCCTCTCATTTGTAGAGGGGATAGGAAGAGCGATCCCAGCCTCAGAAGCTGCCCTCTTGAGAGCATCCCTTTCAGCGGTGAGGGTGGCGTTTTGCTTTGCAAATTGAAGCAGTTGAAAGTCGACCGCTGAAATTTGATATGTCGAAGGAGGGTCTTTAGCAGGAGTGGGGGTTGTTTGACCAATTGATTGTCGTGCAGGGTGGATGATCGGTCGATCGACAGATCTTCCACTCCCTGAATGAACCCCCATCTCTGGGACAGCAAGGGGCTGTCCGAAATTGAGCCTTTGACTCATTGATCGAGTCTAAGGACGAGCTTGTTGTTGAGTATAACTTCCTTCTGGTTGACCCTGGTGTTTGATTCTCGCCATTCAGAGTGCGAAGGGTGCAACGAGATTGCCGACGTCCGATCAGTTGTCTGATCAACCAAGGGGGCGAGGAAGTTTGGCTATTGATCTGGTAGTCGAAGTAGAGAGGACACGGCTTCTCGCTCGGATCCCACAGACGGCGCCAAACTGTGGGGGAAAATCTTCGTGCCGACCCGAAGACCTTCGCAGCACCAGTCAATTGGAGTCGAAGTTAATGTCGAAGATCGTTGGTCGATCGATTGGTTGAAGTTGTTGCTTTTTTGATATGTAAACAGAAAAGCAATCAGAGAGAGAGAGATTTTGACACAAGAGAAGTGATCTCGGAGTTCAGCCGAAGCCTACGTCTCCGTGCTATAGGGCGCAACCCGAATTCACTAACACTTAGGTTGAAGTGACCTCGACAGGCCGAGTATCACTGAAAGCTCCCTGATCTCTTCGAAAGAGAGAAGAAGATCGAAGAGAGATGGTAGATCAGAAGTTGAAAATCCCAGAGCTCTGGTTTTTAGAACTGAGAATTCGATCTTTTTTTCAGAATCGATCCTTTTACATTCGAAGACTCTGCTATTTATAGGATTCTCTGGGAGGGATTCCGGGGCAAATGGCGGTTTTTGCTGCCGTATCTGGGGATCCTCCAGGCAGGGCCGGTGGGTCCCTCGAAAGCCTTCAGGGGCCCACCAGGCAGGGCCGGTGGGTCCCGTTGCGGTCTCTGGGGGCCCACTTGGCAGGGCCGGTGGGACCTGCTGTGGTACTCGGGGGCCCACCAGGCAGGGCCGGTGGGTCCTGCTGTTGTCTCCGGGGGCCCACCAGGCAAGGCCGGTGGGTCCCCCTGCTGTCTCCGGGGGCCCACCAGGCAAGGCCGGTGGGTCCCCCTGTGGTACTCGGGGGCCCACTGGGCAGGGCCGGTGGGTCCCGCTGTGGTCTCCGGGGGCCCACTGGGCAGGGCCGGTGGGTCCCGCTGTGGTACTCGGGGGCCCACCAGGCAGGGTCGGTGGGTCCTGCTGTTGTCTCCGGGGGCCCACCAGGCAAGGCCGGTGGGTCCCCCTGCTGTCTCCGGGGGCCCACCAGGCAAGGCCGGTGGGTCCCCCTGTGGTACTCGGGGGCCCACTGGGCAGGGCCGGTGGGTCCCGCTGTGGTCTCCGGGGGCCCACTGGGCAGGGCCGGTGGGTCCCGCTGTGGTACTCGGGGGCCCACCAGGCCGGGCCGGTGGGTCCCGCTGTGGTACTCGGGGGCCCACCAGGCCGGCCGATGGGTCCCGCTGCTTGCAGATTTCTTACCAAAATTTGCACCCACATATATATGTGGGGGTTTGTATGTGTATAGGTAGGTGGGTTGGTGTTTATGTGGGTAGGTGGTTGCTTAGGTGTATATGCATAGGTCGGTGAGTAGGTGTATGTGTGGGTGGGTATGTTATTGGGTGGGTGGATGGTATATTTTTATGCATGAATGGGTGTATAGGTGTACATGAATGGGTGGGTAGGTGGGTGAGTATATGCATTGGTGGGTTGGTGTGCGTGAATAGGTGGGTGAGTATGTATATGTGTGGGTGGGTATGTATGAATAGTTACGTAGGTGGGTGAGTATGTGTGTGGGTGTATGTGGATGGGTTTGTATGGGTAGGTGGGTAGGTATACATTAGTGTGATTGGGTTTGTGGTTGGGTATGTGTATATGGGTAGGTAAGTAAGTACGTACGTATATGTGTACAAGTGTATATATATGGATGAGTGTATGTGGGGGTTGGTGGGTTGGTATATGTGTTTGGATGGGTGGGTGTGGGTGAATAGGTGTATGTGCATGAGTCGATAGATAGATGGGTGGGTATATATGTCTGGGTGGGTGCATGGGTATAGGTGGGTGCATAGGTGAATGGTTGTTTGTATGGGTGGGTGGGTTGGCGGGTATATATGGGTGGGTAGGCGAGTGTGTGTGAGTGGGTAACTGGGTGGGTATATACGTGTTGGTGGGTGATTGGGTATGCGTAAGTGGGTGGTTGGTATGTGTATGTTAGTGGGTTTATATATATATATATATATATATATATATATATATATATATATATATATATATATATATATATATATATATATATATATATATATATATATATATATATATATATATATAGTGGTGTAGATAGGTAGGTATGCCAAGGTATATGGGTGGGGGTGGATAGGTATGTGGGTGGGTGTATGGGTATACGTAAGTTGGTAGATAGGTGGGTGGGTGTAAGTGGCTGAGTATAGACCGGGTGCGTAGATATTTGCGTGATTAGGTTAGTGGGTGGGTATATGGGTGGGTTTATATATATGGGTGTATATAAGTGGGTGGGTGAGTATGTATATATGGATGGGGTATGCATAGGTTGGTGGGCGGGTATATGTGGGTAGGTGGGTGGGTGTGCATGAGTGTGTGTATAGATGAGTGGGTAGGTATGTGTTATTATTGGTAAATAAATAGGTATGCCTACATGGGTGTGTATGTGGATAGGTATACGTAGGTGTGTATGTGTGGATGGGTGGATATATGGTTTCGTATGTATGAGTGGATGGGTATGTGAGTGTGGGTATATAGTTGGGTATGGGTAGGTAAAGTGGGTGGACTTGTGTGTGTGGGTTGGGTAGTATATGTGGTTGGGTGGGTGAATACATACATGAGTAGGTAAGGGGGTATGTGTGTGTGTGCTTATACGTATGAATGAGTGGGTGTATATATGGGTATGTGGGTGTACGTTAGTGTATAGGTGGGTGCTTATTTAAGGGATGGGTGGGTATATATGGATAGGTGTGCCAGGGTCGGTGGGTGGGTATGTATATATGAATTGGTGGGTATATGGGTTTGCATATGTTGGTGGGTGGGTACATATGTATAGTTTATGTGAGTGGATGGGTGCGTATGGGTATAAGTGGGTGGGTATGTGTGTATGAGTGTGTGGGAATAAGGCATGGGTATGTGGGTGGGTGGATAGGTATGTGTGGGTGGGTGAGTGAGCATGTATAGGTAAGTGTATGGTTAGTAAGAGCATGGGTGTAAGGGTTTGGGTAGGTGACTGTGTATGTGGGTGCATAGGTATATATATATATATATGGGTGGGTGGGTGAGCGTAGGTTTGTGGGTATGTGGAGTGAGGGGTGTATGTATATTAGTAGATGTGCATGGTGGGTGTGCGTACGTGGAAAGGTGGGTATGTAGTTGTTTGTGTGGGTAGATGGGTGTGTATGGGTGTGTAAGTATATGTGTGTGTGGGTGGGTATATATGCGCATGGATAGGTGGGTGTTTGCGTGCGTAGGTGGGTGATATGTGTGGGGGTTAGGGGAATGGGTATATGTATATGAGTGGTGGGTGCTTGGGTGTTTATGTGGGTGGGTGGCTACGTTGGGTGGGTAAGTGGTATATTTATTTGCGTGGGTGCGTGCGTAGTATGTCTGTTTATATGGGTAGGTGGGTAGGTGTGTGGGTGAGTGGGTATGTGCATATGGGTGGGTAAGTTTGTGCATATAGGTAGGTAGGCGTGCGTAAGTGGGTGGGTTGGTGGGTGAGTATATATATGGGTGGGTGGGTGTATCTATATAGGTGCCTGGGTGGGTTGGTGTTTGCATAAATGCGTGTTTGTTTGTGTGTATGTCTGATATGTTCGTGGGTGGGTGTGCATGGGAGTGTTTGGGTAGGGTGTTGGGTGGGTATATGATTGAGGATGGGTGGGTAAGTTGATATGTATGTGTGTGTGTAGGAATGGGTGTATATGGCTGGGTGCGTGGGTACATGGGTGTGTGTGTGGGCGTGGGTATATATGTCTGGGTGCATGGGTACATATGGATGGGTAGGTAGGTGGATATAGTTGTTTGGGTGGGTGGGTTGGTATATGCATGTGGGTTGGTAGGTATGCATGAGTGGACAGGTAGATGGGTGAGTATAATATGGGTGGGTATGTATTTGTATATATTTGGGAAGCGAAGGGTAGGTTTATATGGGTGGGTAAGTAGTTACATATGTATACATGGGTATATAAGTCTGTGTGGGTGTGTATATGTGTATTGTGCGGTTTGTATGTGCAAAGGTGTGTATGGGTAGGTGGATGGATCAGTATATATAAATAGGTGGTAGGTATGCATGGGTGGATGAGTATGTGTGTAGTTAGGGGAGTGCGTGTGTGTGTGTGTGTATGGAAAGGGTTTGATTGAGTGGGTATATGGGTTGGTCTGTTATGTAAGTGGGTGTGTGTGGATTGGTGGTTGTGCATGGGTAGGTGGGTATGTGTGTATGTGTGGGTGGGTGTGTTTGTGGGTATGTGGGTAGGTGTGTTGATGGGTATTCGTGTGGGTGGGTGCTAGGTGGGTATGTATATATAGAAGTATGGGTATGTATATATGGAGGGGTTGGATGTGGGTATATATGGGCAGGTGGGTATGTGTGTGTACGTAGGTATGTGTGTGGAGAGGTATCTATATATGTGTATGTATACGCATAAGTGGGTTAGTGGATATATGGGTGGGTGTGCATAGGTATGTGGGTCTATGTATATATAGGTGGAGGGGTGTGTGTGCACACACGTGGGTGGGTGTATATGTTCATGGGTGTGTGTGTGTGAATGGGTGGGTGTGTGTAGAGAGAAAAAGGGGTCGTTTATATTTGTGTGTAGGTGTGCGTATGTGGGTGCGTGGTGTATGCGTGGATTGGTGGGTATATATGGGTGGTGGGTACGTGGGTGGGTATATGAGTGTGGGTGTGAGTGGGTGTGCATGTGTATGAGTGGGTAGGTGTATGTGTGGGGACAGTAGGTGTGTTTATATGTATGTAGGGGGGGTTGAGTGGGTGCATGTGTTGGTTCATGGATGCGTGGTTGGGTATATGTGGGTGGGCGGGTGGGTATGTGCGTGTTGGTGGGTGGGTGGTTAGGTATATATATATATAGGTGGAGGGATTGTGTGTGGGTGGGTATATGTGTGTGGATGGGTGGGTATATGTATGGATGGGCGTTTGGGTGAGTGTATATGTGTGTGCGTGGGTTGGTCGGTAGATATGTGTGGATGGGTCTATGTATCCGTGGGTAGGTGTGCGTGTGTGCGTGGGTTGGTGTGCATGTATATATGGGTGGGTGGAAGGATGTGCGTGGGTATAAGTTGGTGTATGTGTGGGTGTGGATGGCTGGATGTATATGTGTGTGTAGATGAATATCTGTGGGTGTGATTGGGTAGGTATGTCAGTGGGTTGGGTAGGCGTGTGTGTGTTGGTCGGTGAGTGTGCGTGCATGCATAGGTGGGTATATGGGTATGTCTGTGTGGGTGGGTGCATGGGTGTGTATATGTGTGTGGGTAGGTGGGGTGTATGAATGAGAGTATGGGTGTGTGTCGGTAGGTAGATGGGTGTGTATGGGTGTGTGGGGGGGGGGGCGTGTGGGCGGTTGGGTGGGTTGGTATATGTGTGTGGGTATACATTAGTATGTGGACAGGTGGGTGGGTATGTGTATATTGGTGGGTGGATGGCTGTGTGTAGCTGGATGCATGGATAGATGGATATTTGTTTGAGTGGGTATGTGTGGGTGGTGTGCATTTGGTTGTTAGTAGGTATATATATGTATGTGGATTGATGTGCATTAGTAGGTAGGGTAGGTGGGTGGGTATGTATGTCTAGATAGATAGATACAGTGGTAGTTCCAGAAATTTATATCAGTAGGGTCAAAAATTATATTAAAATATATTTTTTGCTCTTATCAAGATCTATCATCTATTTGGGCCATTTTCAATAATTCGATAAAAATAATATAAATTTCTTAAATCATAAATAAACAGAAAGTTTAATAAATTGAGACTAATATTTCTTATTTTACTCCCAAAAAATAGACAAATACATACTCTTACAACTGCCCTCGACGAGTTTTCATATTTTGAAATCGTTACATAATAGCTTCATTATCAACGCTATCAAATACATCATTTTCAATATATGTGATCAAACAATCATTCATCTATTGATCTCTCATTCGATTACGCAATATGTTATTTATGTATTTCATTGCTGAAAAAGCTTTTTCTACTGTTGTGGTCGCCACATATAAAATCAATAGTAATTTCATAAGCAAATAGACCAATGGATATCCAATATCCTCCTTTGTCTCCACTAATTTTCTAGTAAGGTTACCAATTCCTTAGAGCTTTGAAAACTCTTTGTTATGACTCAAATTAACAATGTAATTTTCAAGTTGATGGTCGAGTGCCACGAGATCAAATATAGAAAAATCAGATGGATAAAACTGAGCAAGACTAATCAACCTTTCTTTATCAGAAGCAGAATGAATGAGTGGGACTCAAGCAAGCCACACAAAGAAGTAACTCAGTGTTAGTCTCTGTAAAATAATTGTTAAGCTCTTGAAGTTGCATATCTATGACTACATAGAATATCTTAGCATGATAATGGTGCAAATTTATAATTTGTGGGGCTTTGTGTAGTAGTCTCCCAGGTACTGCTAATATATCATCCATGTTCAGGATAGAAACATTGTGCTTGCTGCAAAATGAAGACACTTTAACCAATAAGGATTCCCATTCAGTATCTCTCATCTGCTGTAATCGTCGCTTAGACACTTTAACAAGTGTCATTACATTCATAATGTCTTGATCTTTTCTTTGCAATGCTAATGACAATTCATTTGTAATCCCCAAAATGTTTTTCATTAAGTGTAAGCAAAAGATAAATTCAAAAGACCGCACCGACCCCATAATAAAAAAAGCTTCAGCTCTTTGATCGGAGAGTAGGCCATCCTCTAAAACAAACTCAAGTACATTAATTACAGAAAAATACATCACAATCAAGTTCAAAATAATTCCATAATGTGATCCCCAATGTGTATCACCTGCACGTTTAAGACTAGTTTCTTGATTCAAACCTCGTCCACTTGAAAGTTCAATGTTAACTAATCCTTCCTTAACTTTTGCAATCTCGAAGAATATCCATTCGCTTACAAGAACCTCCAACAACATTCACCAAATTTGCAATCAAGCAAAAAAGGAAGCAATATCAATATGATTTTAGCAACAGTAACAAGACTTAACTGAAGTTGGTGAGCAAAATAATGAATGTAAAAATCAAATTCATTCTCCCTCATGATTAAAATTTTGAGACCATTGAATTTACCTCGCATGTTACTGGTTCCATCATAACCCTACCCACGTAATCTTGATAAATCCAATCCATGCCTAGAGAATAAGGAATCGATTGCCCCCTTGAGTGATAGACCGGTGGTATCTAATACATATTCAATGCTAAGAAAACGTTCTATACCAATTCCCCTTTTATCCACATAACGCATAACAATGATCATCTGTTCTTTGACAGATATATCACGAGATTCATTAACTAGAAATAAAAATAACTCATTTCTAAGATCCTTGATAATAGCATTGGTAGTTTCACATGCAGCAGCATTCACAATATCTTTCTAAATATCATGATGTGTAAGTTTGTTATTTTTTGGTGCATTCTGCAAAACAACTCCATTGATTGATTCATTATGATAAGCCAAAAACTATAGAAGCTCAAGAAAATTTTCTTTACTACTTGATTCTTCAGATTTATCATGACCACGAAAAGTTAACCCTTGGCGCAGAAGAAATCTTATACAATCAACTGACGCATTTAAACGAGCTCAATATTCAGTCTTAACTTGCTCGGATTGCTTACAAAGAGTACTTGGAATGTGTTATTTTTGCTTCATTAGATCTTGACACTTTTTCCAAGCTTGGTTATATTAGGGCCTCTAATATGAACATTTAGCTTTTCAATTTCAAGCTGTGAACCTATCTGTCACAAAACTACCACCTCCTGTTTGCCTACTGATATCAGGCCTAAATAAGTAACAACACAAGCAAAATGCTGCATCCTTTTCTATGCTGTACTCCAACCAACTCTTATATTGTTTGAACCAAGTAGGATTAAATCGATGCAACATTCTACCAATTTCTCTTTGAGAAAATTTGTGTTTAAAAGGTTGACACGGACCCTTTTGTATATATGCTCTTCTTATCTCATCTTGATCATTAGGATGATAAGATGTAATTTTTTGTCGTATACCTGGATCCGCTGGAATATTGTTCAAGTCCAAACAAATTCTCTTAGAATAATCTTGTGTAAAATTATCATCACTAGCATCACAAGATTCTTGAGCTGGAGATGAGTCTTGCGCTATAGATGATTTTCTTTGAAAATATCTTTCCATGATGAGAAAATTGTCCTAAAATAAATAATTACACAGTCAATTGGATGAATTCTTAAATAAGCACAACGAAAACCCCCTTAAAGAAGGCTATTGCGAGTGAATCAACTAAAATCACAATCAATATCAAAATTCAAGAGTCAGAATTACAGTGCCAAAATAAAAAAAAAAAAAAAATTAAAAAACAAAAAAAGGGATTGCAAACCCAAATCAAGGATAATGAGGACAAGAATCATGATGAATCTGGATGATGAGATGATTTATGTGTATTGGGTTTTCGGTGCCTGCCTGATAGAGTCTTGGAGATTGGCGGATCGAGAGATACGAGCACCGACATAAAACATTGAGACCTTGGCAGTGCATCGGAATCGGCAGGGCCGGGCCTGGCCTTCAAGATTCAAGAAATTGATGAGACGGCAAGACGCTGAGACGACCTATAGACTTGCTGCGCTTGAACAGGACGGGAGATCTAGGGATTTAGGTATGGGATTTTGTCACTTCGCTTTGGGGATTCTGGATCCGTGAGAAAAATAAAAGATGGGGGATAGAACATGAATCTCATGGGATGAGAGAAAACTAAAGGCTTATGTAGGGTTTCGGGTTTGAGACTTCGCAGCCTGCGCTTTGGGGTTTATTCCTGAGAAAAAAAAAAGGATGGATGGGATAGTAGTTGCATGAATTGAATGGGACGGGAGAGATGGGCCGATGGCTAGCAGGCCGGTAGCGCCGCATGAATCACACAGGAGTCACTAGACGGGAGAGATGAGGTAAGCGGTCACGAATCGCACGGGATAGGAGAGGGGGTTAACGGTGTGAATAGTAAGAATTTTTTTTTCTCAAAAAATCACACAAATCGTACAAATCTCACAAGAGTAATGGGACGACAAATCTCACGGGATGGATCACGGACTCACGGAGGAGTGAATGCTGAAGCCATATTGGGGTTTAACCTAACGTAATATTAGTGGGGTTAAATCCATGAATCTATACCAAAGAATTCTTATTACTTTAAGAGAATTTATTATTTGAGTGGGGTCAATTGACCCTACTCAAATCACTGTAGTGCTGCCCTTGGATGGATGTATGTGCATGCATAGGTATTCTTATGGATATGTATTAGTTGGTGGGTATGTATGTATTGGATGTGCGTGGGTGGGTATGTGTGTGGAGAAGTGGACAGGTGGTTTTGCATGTGTGGGTGGGTGTGCATGGATATGGATGGGTGGGTGTAGATGGGTATGTATGACTGGGTGTGTAGTTGGTGGGTGGGTGAGTTTGTGTGTGTGGTGGGGTAGGTGTGCGTGGATAGGTGAGTGTGTGGTTATATGTGTGAGTAGGTAGGTGGGTATGTGTGTGTGTGTGTGTGTGTATATGTGTGTAAGTATGTGTAGGTATGTGTGGGTGTATGTATATACAGAACGGTGGGTAGGTGAACTTGCATATATGAGTGAGTGGGTGCGTGTACATTGGTTTATGAGGGTCGATGGGTATGCATGTGTGTTATTGGGTAGGTATATATATATGTATAGGTGTATATGTGCATGGATGTGTATATGTATATTTGGGGGTGTATCTGTATGTGGGTGTGCATGCATAGGGCTATGTATGTGTGTGCATGCGTGCGTGGGTATGTGTGCGTGGATGGTGTGTATGGGTGGATGCTTATGTATGTGTGTATGTGTATGTGTGTGTGTGAGAGGGTGGATGGGTGGGTGTGTATCGGTGGGTGTATATATATATATATATATATATATATATATATATATATATATATATATATATATATATATATATATATATATATATAGGGGCATGCTATAATGCGGCATGCGGTAAGTGCGGCACCGCATAGTAGCCGTCTGATGCACCGCTGCGTGCATCGCATGCACGCAACGCATGCATCAGACGGCTGCGGTGTAGTGCCGCACGTACCGCATGCCGCATTATAGCATGCCCCTATATATATATATATATATATATATATATATATATATATATATATATATATATATATATATATATATATATATATATATATATATATATATATATATATATATATATATATATATATATATATATATATATATATATATATATATATATATATATATATATATATATATATATATATATATATATATATATATATATATATATATATATATATATATATATATATATATATATATGGGAGGGATACTCTCACTAATAGGTCTTACAAACAGGTGTTACTAATGATCCCAGCCATCCGTTTGAATCGGATGGATGGCTGGGATTAAATTGAGAGATCTCTATCTCTTTCTCTCTCACCGTACAGCAACCCAAACCCCCACCCCCCCCGACCCCGATCTCGACCTGACCCCTCCGGCTCTGGCAGCCCTCCGACCAAGACCCCGGCAGCTCAGACCCCCTCCCCTCCGGCGCAGCACCCCGGCAGCCTTGACCCCCTCCTGTCCGGCGCAGCACCCCGGCAGCCCCGACCCCATCCCCTCTGGCGCAGCACTCCGGCGCAGCCCCGACCTGGATCACCCGGTGCAGCCCCGACCTGGATCACCTTCGGTGCAGCCTCGACCGCCTTTCCCCTATGGCTCCGGCGACGATCACCGGAGGGGAAGAGGGCTGCCAAATCTGGAGGTCGGAGGGTCGGGGGCTGCTGGATCTAGGTTGGTCGGCGCCGGAGCATCGGGGAGGGTGATCGGCGCCAGAGTCGGAGCCGGAGGGGTCGGGGTCTTGGTCGGAGGGCTGCCGGAGCCGGAGGGGTCAGGTCGGGATTGGGGTCGGGGGGGGTGGGGGTTTGGGTTGCTGTACGGTGAGAGAGAAAGAGAGAGAGATCTCTCAATTTAATCCCATCCATCCATCCGATTCAAACGGATGGCTAGGATCATTAGTAACACCTGTTTGTAAGACCTATTAGTGAGAGTATCCCTCCCCATATATATATATATATATATATATATATATATATATATATATATATATATATATATATATATATATATATATATATATATATATATATATATATATATATATATATATATATATATATATATATATATATATATATATATATATATATATATATATATATATATATATATATATATATATATATATATATATATATATATATATATATATATATATATATATATATATATATATATATATGTATACGTGGTGTGTGGGTGGGTAGGTGGGTTTGTACGTGGGTACGCGGATGAGTGATGGGTGGGTAGGGTGGGTAGTGGATATGTGTGTGTGGGTGGATGAATGGGTGTACACGCATGGGTGTGTGTTGGTGGGTGGGTATATGTATGTGGATGGATATGCGTGGGTGTTTATACAGATAGGTGGGTAGGTGGTTTTAAATCTGTGCGTGGGTGGGTGCATGTGTATAGGTGTATCGTTGGATGGATATACATGGGTGTAGGTGGGTGGGTACATATGTATTTCTGGATGGTTATGTATGGGTGGGTGGGTCGGTGGGCGAGTTTGTGTATGTGGATTGGTGGATGTGTGGTTTGGTGGGTGCATAGGATTATGCATGGGTGGGTATATAACATTTGCCCCAAACACACAAGATATTGTCCGCTTTGCCCGTGCCCGCACGAGGACTTCGCAGAGCGGGTCACTTATCCTAGTACTACTCTCATTCGAGCTGTGGGTGCAAATTTTGGCAAGAAGTCTGCAAACAGCGGAGCCCACCGGCCCTGCCTGGTGGACCCCCGAGTACCACAGCGGGACCCACCGGCCCTGCCTGGTGGACCCCGAAGACAATAGCGGGACCCACCAGCCCTGCCTGGTGGGCCCCCGATTACCACAACGGGACCCACCGGCCCTGCCTGGTGGGCCCCCTAAGACGGCAGCGGAGCCCACCAACCTTACCTGGAGGATCCCCAGATACGGCAGCAGAAACTGCCATTTACCACCAGAAAACCTATAAATAGCAGAGCCTTCGAATGTAAAAGGATCGATTCTGAAGAGATCGAACTCTCAGTTCTAAAACTAGAGCTCTGGGATTTCCAACTTCCCATCTACCATCTCTCTTTGATCTTCTTCTCTCCTTCGAAGAGATCAGAGTGTTTCTAGTGATACTCGGCCTGTCGAGATCACTTCGACATAAGTGTTAGTGAATTCGGGTTGCTCCCTATAGCACGGAGACGTAGGCTTCGGCTGAACTCCGAGATCACCTCTCGTGTCTACTCTCTGATTGCATATCTCTCTCTATTTACATATCAAAGGCTTCAACTTCAATCAACAGATCGAACAACGATCTTCGACGTCAACTTCAACTTCAATTGACTGGTGCTGCGAGAGTCTTCGGGTCGGCACGAAGATTTTCCCCCACAGTTTGGCGCCGTCTGTGGGATTCGAGCAAAAAGTCCAGCTCTCCGCTACTACTTGATCGATTGAGCATACAACCGATCTTGATAGTCTAACTTCCTCGAATTCTCTTTGTACCCTTCGCTCTCTACTAAATGGCGAGAACGAAGCATCAGGGTCAACCAGAAGGAAGTAACACTCGTCAACCTCATCCTGAGACTCGTTCAATGAGTCAAAGGCTCAATTTCGGACAGCCCCTTGCTGTCCCCGATATGGGGGTTCACTCAGGAAGCGGGAGATCAATCGATCGACCGATTGCCCCTCCTCCTCATCAATCAATTGGGCAGACTACTCCTGCTCCGGCTGAGAATCCTCCATCGACCTATCAAATCTCGGCAATCGACTTCCAATTGCTTCAATTGGCAAAACAGAACGCCACCCTCACCGCTGAGAGGGATGCTCTTAAGAAAGCAGCTTCCAAGGCTGGGATCGCTATACCTATCCCCTCGACTAATGAGAGGATCGATCCGCCACGACAATCTACCCATTCCGAGCAACGGAGGTCAATGGGCATTGCTGCCCTCGAGAGGATTCATCGTGATCCGACTCCCTCTGCTGCCCCATGGAAGCAAAGTGTTTGGGATCGTCTCGACGATGAGTCCTTCCAATCTTCTTCTGGCCGCAACTGCGACAAGAAAATACCTTCGAAGCTCAACATACCAAGGAGACATCAGATGAAAGGCGCTCCTTCAAAGAGTCGAGTTTCCCCTTCCATTCCACTTCAGCGCGGGCTTGGATCGGACCTCCGACATCGACTTCAACCGGCAAATACTTCGATGCCCGAGCACGACCTTGCGATCTTGCCTCTTGACCCACCTCTAGGTCGAGGACATGGTCGCAGGGATGGCTATTCTTCTGCCGGACCTCTACATCGAAGTCTCTTTGAGACAACATTTCCAAGAGGATGGAGAACTCCTGTCCTCCCCAAATTCAACTGCATTCGAGGAGATCCTACTCTCCACATTCTCACATTCAAGCAAGCTTTAACACCGCACGAAGAAGAAAACAATGTGCTCTGCCGCACCTTCGCAGGAAGTCTCGATGAGCCGTCGCTCGACTGGTATCACAATCTCCGAGCTGGGTCCATTACCCAGTTCGATGTTTTAGCTAAACTCTTCATGCAGCATTATCAGCTCAATCTAAAGCCCGAGAAAAAGCTCGACTCTCTATATCGGCTAAGGATGGGTGCTGACGAGACTCTCCGAAGTTTCACTAGGAGGTTTCGCAACGAGCATGCTGCCCTCTCTGGAAGACATCTGGATGATGAGGCAATCATGCTAGCTTTCCAGAATGCTCTCCGCTTCGACCTACATATCTACAATGACTTCATTCGCAACCCTCCTCCTTCCTTGGGTTCAATGTTTGATCGAATCCAAAGGGAGATTGAGGTGGAGGATGATCAAATAGCTCGAAAGGGGCGAGAGATAAAGCGAAGGCCTGCCGATCGAGAAGCTCCAAAGTATGCTGCTCAATCTCACGATGCAGAGGCAGCAGCTCCACCTGCAAATAAGCGGTCAAGGAATGATGGCCGCCGATCTCCTCCAAAGAAGACCACTTTCACTAAGTGGAATTTACCTATCGAGCAGATCCTCGATCGAATTCAACACGAGGAATTCCTCCGATGGCCGAATCCTCTGCAACCAGATACCAAAGTCATCTCTGATAAGACGGTCTACTGTGACTTTCATCAAAGCCACGGCCATTCTACCGATCAATGCCACCGGTTAAGATATCATTTGGAAGACTTATTACATGAAGGTCATCTTCAAGAATTTGTCAAAGACAGGCAAGATCATACCAACAAACACCGGCCATGAAGAGCACAGCAGCAGCAAACTAGCTCCCAACTGGGAAGGTCCATATATTGTCGAATCGATAGGAGGCAAAGGATCATATCGACTGATCTCGCCAGAAGAAAATAGACTACCACGAGCTCGAATGCTGGACATCTCAAATTTTTGTACCCCTGATGTAATTTCTATGCTGAATAAAGATTGCTCTCAAACGTCTACTTGTCCGTTCAAATTCTGAGTTATGAGACAGCGCAACCTTCAGTTTCAAACCTTCAAGCAAATTCAAGTTGAGCCAGCTCAACCTTCAAGCAACAAGGTCGTTTAACAAGTTTAGGGCCTCGTGTTGCGACACGACCCTTTACGTGCAAATGTTAAACGGTTTCGGGTTGTGAAACAGCACAACTCTCAATTTCAATCTCCAATGTCATTTAACAAGTTTAGGGCTTCGTGTTGCGACACGACCCTTTACGTGCAAATGTTAAACGGTTTCGGGTTGTGAAATAGCACAACTCTCAATTTCAAGCTACCAGGTCGTTTAACAAAGTTTAGGCCTCGTGTTGCGACACGACCCTTTACGTGCAAATGTTAAACGGTTTCGGGTTGTGAAACAGCACAACTCTCAATTTCAAGCTACCAGGTCGTTTAACAAAGTTTAGGGCCTCGTGTTGCGACACGACCCTTTACGTGCAAATGTTAAACGGTTTCGGGTTGTGAAACAGCACAACTCTCAATTTCAAGCTACCAAGAGCTCGTCCAAGCTCGCTCAAGAGCTCACCAAAGCTCGCTCAAGAGCTCGTCCAAGCTCATTCAGGAGCTCGCCAAAGCTCGCTCAAGAGCTCGGAGCTCGCCTAAAGCTCGCTCAAGAGCTCGTCCAAGCTCGCTCAAGAGCTCGCCAAAGCTCGCTCAGGAGCTCGCCAAAGCTCGCTCAGGAGCTCGCCCAAGCTCGCCCAAGTTCACTCAGGAGCTCGCCCGTAGTCCGCTCCGGAGCTCGCCATCACTTTTGACCGATCGGTCGAATTCATACTGGATCGGCCAAAAAACTATGTTTTTTGACCGATCACTTCGACCTTGACCGGCTGAATTTGACCGATCACAGTGACCGATCACTTTTGATCGATCGGTCGAATTCATACTGGATCGGCCAAAAAACTATGTTTTTTGACCGATCACTTCGACCTTGACCGGCTGAATTTGACCGATCACAGTGACCGATCACTTTTGACCGATCGGTCGAGTTCCTACTGGATCGGCCAAAAAACTATCTTCAGGAGCTCGCCAAAGCTCGCTCAAGAGCTCGGAGCTCGCCTAAAGCTCGCTCAAGAGCTCGTCCAAGCTCGCTCAAGAGCTCGCCAAAGCTCGCTCAAGAGCTCGTCCAAGCTCGTTCAGGAGCTCGCCAAAGCTCGCTCAAGAGCTCAGAGCTCGTCCAAGCTCGTTAAAGAGCTCGCCAAAGCTCGCTCAAGAGCTCGTCCAAGCTCGTTTAAGAGCTCGCCAAAGCTCGCTCAAGAGCTCGTCCAAGCTCATTCAGGAGCTCGCCAAAGCTCGCTCAAGAGCTCGGAGCTCGCCTAAAGCTCGCTCAAGAGCTCGTCCAAGCTCGCTCAAGAGCTCGCCAAAGCTCGCTCAGGAGCTCACCAAAGCTCGCTCAGGAGCTCGCCAAAGCTCGCTCAGGAGCTCGCCCAAGCTCGCCCAAGTTCACTCAGGAGCTCGCCCGTAGTCCGCTCCGGAGCTCGCCATCACTTTTGACCGATCGGTCGAATTCATACTGGATCGGCCAAAAAACTATGTTTTTTGACCGATCACTTTGACCTTGACCGGCTGAATTTGACCGATCACAGTGACCGATCACTTTTGATCGATCGGTCGAATTCATACTGGATCGGCCAAAAAACTATGTTTTTTGACCGATCACTTCGACCTTGACCGGCTGAATTTGACCGATCACAGTGACCGATCACTTTTGACCGATCGGACGAGTTCCTACTGGATCGGCCAAAAAACTATCTTCAGGAGCTCGCCAAAGCTCGCTCAAGAGCTCGGAGCTCGCCTAAAGCTCGCTCAAGAGCTCGTCCAAGCTCGCTCAAAGAGCTCGTCCAAGCTCGTTCAGGAGCTCGCCAAAGCTCGCTCAAGAGCTCGGAGCTCACCTAAAGCTCGCTCAAGAGCTCGTCCAAGCTCGTTCAGGAGCTCGCCAAAGCTCGCTCAAGAGCTCGGAGCTCGCCTAAAGCTCGCTCAAAAAGCTCGTCCAAGCTCGTTCAGGAGCTCGCCAAAGCTCGCCAAAGCTCGCTCAAGAGCTCGCCAAAGCTCGCTCAAGAGCTCGTCCAAACTCGTTCAGGAGCTCGCCAAAGCTCGCTCAAGAGCTCGGAGCTCGCCTAAAGCTCGCTCAAGAGCTCGTCCAAGCTCGTTCAGGAGCTCACCAAAGCTCGCTCAAGAGCTCGGAGCTCGTCCAAGCTCGCTCAAGAGCTCACCAAAGCTCGCTCAAGAGCTCGTCCAAGCTCATTCAGGAGCTCGCCAAAGCTCGCTCAAGAGCTCGGAGCTCGCCTAAAGCTCGCTCAAGAGCTCGTCCAAGCTCGTTCAGGAGCTCGCCAAAGCTCGCTCAAGAGCTCGGAGCTCGCCTAAAGCTCGCTCAAGAGCTCGTCCAAGCTCGTTTAGGAGCTCGCCAAAGCTCGCTCAATAGCTCGGAACTCGCCTAAAGCTCGCTCAAGAGCTCGTCCAAGCTCGCTCAAGAGCTCACCAAAGCTCGCTCAAGAGCTCGTCCAAGCTCATTCAGGAGCTCGCCAAAGCTCGCTCAAGAGCTCGGAGCTCGCCTAAAGCTCGCTCAAGAGCTCATCCAAGCTCGTTCAGGAGCTCACCTAAAGCTCACTCAAGAGCTCGTCCAAGCTCGTTCAGGAGCTCGCCAAAGATCGCTCAAGAGCTCGGAGCTCGTCCAAGCTCACTCAAGAGCTCGCCAAAGCTCGCTCAAAAGCTCGTCCAAGCTCGCTCAAGAGCTCACCAAAGCTCGCTCAAGAGCTCGGAGCTCGTCCAAGCTCGCTCAAGAGCTCGCCAAAGCTCGCTCAAGAGCTCATCCAAGCTCGTTCAGGAGCTCGCCAAAGCTCGCTCAAGAGCTCGGAGCTCGCCTAAAGCTCACTCAAGAGCTCGTCCAAGCTCGTTCAAGAGCTCGCCAAAGCTCGCTCAAGAGCTCGTCCAAGCTCGTTCAGGAGCTCGCCAAAGGTCGCTCAAGAGCTCGTCCAAGCTCGTTCGGGAGCTCGCCTAAGCTCGCTCAGGAGCTCGCCCCAAGCTCGCCCCAAGCTCGCCCAAGTTCACTCAGGAGCTCCCCCGTAGCCCGCTCCGGAGCTCGTCATCAATTTTGACCAATCGGTCTATTTTTATGCTAACATTTTGCAAGCTCCTCTGTATGTGTGACAGGGGGTCGTTAGCTTTGCACCACGAATCCAAGCCTGCCAGATGATCTCTAGCTAACTTGGAGGGGGTAACTGTGGGTGCAAATTTTGGCAAGAAGTCTGCAAATAGCGGAGCCCACCGGCCCTGCCTGGTGGACCCCCGAGTACCACAGCGGGACCCACCGGCCCTGCCTGGTGGACCCCGAAGACAACAGCGGGACCCACCAGCCCTGCCTGGTGGGCCCCCGATTACCACAACGGGACCCACCGGCCCTGCCTGGTGGGCCCCCTAAGACGGCAGCGGAGCCCACCAACCTTACCTGGAGGATCCCCAGATACGGCAGCAGAAACTGCCATTTACCACCAGAAAACCTATAAATAGCAGAGCCTTCGAATGTAAAAGGATCGATTCTGAAGAGATCGAACTCTCAGTTCTAAAACTAGAGCTCTGGGATTTCCAGCTTCCCATCTACCATCTCTCTTTGATCTTCTTCTCTCCTTCGAAGTGTTAGTGAATTCGGGTTGCTCCCTATAGCACGGAGACGTAGGCTTCGGCTGAACTCCGAGATCACCTCTCGTGTCTACTCTCTGATTGCATATCTCTCTCTATTTACATATCAAAGGCTTCAACTTCAATCAACAGATCGAACAACGATCTTCGACGTCAACTTCAACTTCAATTGACTGGTGCTGCGAGAGTCTTCGGGTCGGCACGAAGATTTTCCCCCACACGAGCACGCTTAACTATGTTTGGGAGTGGAAATTATATAAGTAGCTCAAGATCTCCTTCTCTCTAGGTGATGTAAAGCTAACTTATGGCCTTGTACACCTCACCTCACCTTACCTCATCTATTTTGGTATCCCAACCTCAAGAGTCTTGGCTCTTGGCTATTGGCCTATTGGATCTTGGTCATCACAATCCACCCTTCTTAGGGCTATACGTTCTTGTATAGGGTTAGGCCCCCCATTGCGAGGAGAACCAGCTCTGATACCATTTTATAATATTCACCCCAAACACACAAGATATTGTCTGGTTTGTCTGTGCCCACATGAGGACTTTCTAGGGGGGTCACCCATCCTAGTACTACTCTCGTCCGAGCATGCTTAACTACGGAGTTCTTACGAAATCCATAGCGGGGCACGATTTTAAAATACGTCTTCTATGTTTGGGAGTGGAAATTATATAAGTAGCTAAGGATCTCCTTCTCTCCATGCGATGTAAGGTTAATTCGAGACCTTGTATACCTCACCTTACCTCATCCATCTTGGCATCCCAGTCTCAGGAGTCTTGGCTTTTGGCTATTGGCCTATTAGATCTTAGTCGTCATAAGATAAGCAGGTACGTGTGTATGGGGGTGTATGTCAAAGTGCATGGGTATGTGGGTGTATCGATATATATATGGGTGGGTTGGTATGTATGGGTAGGCAAGTGCGTGAGGGTAGATGGGTGGGTATATGTATATGAATTAGTGGGTATATGGGTGTGCGTAGATGGGTGGGTGGGCAGGCGAATGTATGGGTAGGTGGGTAGGTGTGCTTGATGTGAGTGGGTATGTAGGTATATATATGTGAATGAGTACGTGTGGGTGTGTGGATGGGTACGTGGGTGTATGGGGTGCGTGGGTGGGTATATGTGTGTAGATAGATAGATTATTGTGCATGTATTAGTGGGTGGGTATATGTATGTATGTGGAAGGTATGCATGAGAGTATATATATGATGGGTGGGTAGGTGATTTCATATATGTGGGTGGGTGGGTGTATATGTATTGGTATGTGGTTAGGTGTGTGTGTGGCTGGGTAGGTATGTGTATGTAGATGGGTGGGTGGGTGGGTAGATGAGTTTGTATGTATGGGTTGGTAGATGTGTATGGTTGGGTAGGTGCGTGGGTTCGTGCATGGGTGGGTAACTTGTATGTATGGTTATGCGTATGAGTGTGTTTATGGGTACGTGGAAATATATATGGGTAGGTGGATATGGGTTGGTTGGTGCATGTGTGGAGGGTAGGCGAGTATGCATGGGTAGGTGAATGTATGAGAGGGGGTAGGTAGGTATGTGTGGGTGGGTATGTAGGGTGGATGTGCGTGAGTGGGTAGGTATATGGGGGTTGGTGTGCATGTGTCAGTGGGTGCATGGGTGTGTGGGTATGTGTGGGTGTGCATAGGTGAGTATATGGGTAGATGTATCGGTAGGTGCATTGGGGGGGGTGTGGATAGGTAGTGTGCGTAGGTGTATAGAGGGGTGCTTATGTAGGTGGGTGGGTAGGTATGTGGGTGTTTACGTAGATGTGTATATGTGCATACATGGTTGGGTGTATATATATGCATGGGTAGGTAGGTGGGTATGTTGTTGGGTGGGTAGGCGGTATGCATAGGTGGATAGGCGCCTGTGCATGGATTTGTATAGGTGAGTGGGTGTATATAGGTGTGGATGGGTGAGTATATATTGATAGGTGATTGGGTGGGTACGTGAGTGTGTGTATGCTTGGGTATATGGGTATGCGTGCGTAGGTGAGTAAGTTGGTGCATGAGTGTATGCATAGTGGGTGGGTATTTGGATTTGTCTGCGTAGGTGGGTGGGTATGGTTGGGTGGGTATATGTATATAGATGGGTGTGCGTGAGTGGGTATGAGTATATAAGTGGGTGGGTAGGTATGTAGCTGTCTGTGGGTAAGTAGGTGGGTGTGCATAGGTGTGTGTTGTAGGTAGTAGGGTATATGTGTATTGATGGGTATGTATGGGTGCGTGGATGTATTGTGTGGGTGGGTGAGTGTGTGTGTGTGTGTGGGTAGATGGATGAGTGTGCATGTGTAGGAGTATGTTAGTGGGTAGGTATATGTGTATGGATGGGTATACATATGTGCATGGGTGAATGGGTGGGTAGATTATTTTGCATATATGGGTGGATGGGTGTGTGTGTGTGTATGATGGGTGGTTAGGTTGGTGTACGTTGGTGTGGGTGGATGTTTGCATGCATAAGTGTATGTGTAGATGGGTAGGTTTGTGTATAGATGGGTATGCGTATATGTGTGTATAGGGATGGGTAGGTAGATCATTTCTTATGTCTGGGTCCGTGGGTATATGTGTATGGGTGTGTGGTTAGGTGGGTGTGCATACGTGTGCGGGGGTGTTTGCATGGATAAGTATGTGTGCATGTGTGGATGGGTAGGTCTGTGGGTTTGTATGTATGCGTGGGTAGGTGCATGTGCATGATTTTGTAAGGGTAGGTAAGTGTGCATGGGTGTGGTTGAGTGAGTAGGTGCATGGGTGGATAGGTGGGTATGTGCATGGGTGGGTAGATATGTATAGGTATGTGTGCGTGGCTGCGTGGATATTTGCATGGGTGTGTGCATGGTAGGTAGGTTCGTGGGTGTATGTGTATGTGTGTGTTGGTAGGTTGGGTGGTATGTATGTATGGGGAAGGGTGTGCATATATGGATAGGAGGGTGGTTACGTAGGAGGCTTGGTAGGTGCATATGTGTGGGTGTAGGTAGATGTGCGTGGGTATGTGTATGGGTGGGTCTGTGGGTATGAGGGTGGGTATGGGGGTATTTATATAGGTAGGTGTGCGTTGGTGGGTGTGAGTACGTGAGTGGGTGTTTACGTGGGTTGGTGGGTATATGGGTTTTTATTAGTGGATAGGTGGGTATGTGGGTTTGTATGGGTAGGTGTGCATGGGTGGGTGGGTATATGTGTGTAGATGGGTGTATCGTGGGTGCATAGATGGGTCGTGGATATATGAGGTGGGTGGGTGGGTATGTGTATGGGTAGATAGATAAGTGTGCATACGAGGGTGCATTTTGGTGGGTGAGTATATGTGTATAAATAGGTTTACATTTGTGGGGGGGTTTTTTGGAACCGGGCGAGTCGATTGGAAGACACAATCTAACAATCCAAAGAACACGAGTAGATTGGGTTTACGTGGAAAAACCCTTCACAATGTTGAAGGAAAAAACCCACGGGGCGGGGCGAGAATACACTAGTGAGGCACAACAGGTTACAAGCACTCATCATAACCCGATTACACCCAAAGAGGACCGGCCTCACAAAATACCGACCTCTGTAATCTCCCTCTCTCTCAAGCTCCGAAAACTCAGGAATGAAATGGGTAGCACCTCCTCTTGTTTTCGGTCCCTTTCTCTGAGGGGTAGGTCCCCTTTTATAGTGTCTCGGGATAACAGCTGGGGCGCTCCGCACGGGACGACATTAATAACGTGCTTTCTTAATTTGCTTAACTGTCTGTGTGTGGGCGACGTGTCACGTGGCTGGCACCCGATAATTACGGCCCTGGTCGTTTCCTGCCCAACCGGCCAACCGGGAATCTTAGAAGCGTGGGTTGCCTTCCCGTAATCGTCGTGCAACCGAGATTATCGGGTTTAACCATCGTGCAATCTGGGGACGTGATCCTCGAGTCAACCCTATGCATGAAACTCGATGCCCCCAGATCGCTTCTTCGTGCGCGACCGACCTCCAGGAGAAGGGGGGAACCTCCCTCCCCTGGCTTCCTCGTGCGCGGCCGACCAGCAGAGGGGGGTTACTTCCCCCTTTGGCTCCTTCGTGCACGACCGACCAGTAGAGAGGGGGGGGCACCTCCCCCTCCTAGCTTCCTCGTGCGCGGCCGACCAGCAGAGAGGGGGGGCACGTCCCACCTCGGCTTCTTTGTGCGCGGCCGACCAGCAGAGAGGGGGGCACTTCCCCTCTTGGCTTCTTCTTGTGCGACCGACCAGCAGAGGGGGGGGGGGCACTTCCCTTATTGGCTTCTTCGCACGTGACCGACCCGCAACGAGATTGACAGTCCTGGTTCCTTCGTGGGCTGCCTTCCTTCTTGTGTGTTGCTAGCATCCCCGGGGCACAAAGCGCACGGTCGACACGCGATGAAGGGTGCGACCGGCCCGTGACAAGATTGACGGCCACCCTCCGCTCGGGTCATCGAAGTGCGCGATCACCCTCTATTTGTCAAGGTACACACAATACCCCCTCATGATTAGTCGGTATCTACTTTCTGACTGATCAAGATTATTCACCATACGTGGGGGGGGCACAGAGATGTCAGCATGATTGCTCCAATTCACGTATCGCAAGAAGCTCAATCTTCAGCTAACGTGCACCGAGTATCATAAATATCATCATTCGTGAACTATATAGCATCCTTATATGCTCTCCTATCTCTTTGGTTTACAAACCAGCCCTCCAAGGCTCCGAGCTCTCCTATAAATAAGGTTCCAAGGGTCTTTATTATCACCATTGGCTTCAAGTTTCCTCTAGATTTTTCCTTTTCTTCCGTTGTTTAGTGGGTTATGAGTTTTGTTGTTGCTCTCTGTCGGATACACGTATTGTGACTGCTCGTAGACGACCGCGCGTCTTGTTGCTTACGGTCGGCCGCGTGTCTCGATGCTACGTACGGTCGGCCGCGTATCTCGTTGTTGTCTTATCACGCCCCAGAAATCTGAAACCGATCCCTGGGGTGTGAGGTGAGAAAAATAAAGGGTTTTGGGTTTAGTCATCTATTTACACCAATTAGGGTTTCTCACAGGGCTGCAACTCTCTCATAATTGAAGGAGAAGAATGAGGGAGAAACAAGAAATATTTTAAAACTTGTTTTTATGAAATTTTTTATTTAAAAGAACGCAGAGAGATAAAATTTTGTTAATAGAGAGAAGATCAAACTCGACCTTCAACATGGATATCCTCTCAGTTTGTGTGACCTATCAGTGTCACTATATACTGATAGAAGATCCTCTGAAGGAGCACGAGACTCAAGTCTCCGACGGTGAGCCAAGTATCTCACTTGCTCCCTAACACTCGGTGCGACGGTCTGGAGGTCTTATTGGGCTTGTCAAATTAGGTCAATTCTTCTTCTTATATTTTCATTGGTTTGGGTTGGTTTGAGTGGGTTTAGATGGGTTCGGGTAGGTATGGGTAAGTTTCAGATGATGGGCATGGGTTATGGTAGGTATGGGGGTGTATCTGTGGGTAAACGTGGATAGGGGTGGCAATTCTTGACCCGACCCGCCAACCCGACCCGAAGTTAGCGGGTTTGGGTTTGGTCTAAACGGGTTCGGGTCATAAACGGGTCGACCCGATTGACCCGTTTATTTAATGGGTCGGGTTCGGGTTTGTACTTATAACCCGATTGACCCGGCTTGACCCGTTTAACAAATGGGTAGTGTCAACCCGACCCGAGCCAACCCGAACCAACTCGAGCCAACCCGACCCAACCCGATCAAACCCGGCCCAATCCGACTTGTCTTGACCCAACCCGACAGGTTTACATGGGTTCTGTTGACCCAACCCGAGCCAACCCGACCCGACACGACCCGACCCGTTTAGTAAACGGGTTAAACGGGTCGGGTTAACCCATTTATTAGGTAGGTCGGGTTTGGGTTTAAGTTTTTGACCCGTTTATTAAACGGGTCGAGTTCGGGTTGGGTGTTTTGCCCTTATATATATGTCTCAACCCGACCCGAACCTGACCTATTGCCACCCGTAAATGTGGATTTGAGCCGACATAGGTGGGTTTCAGTGTGTATGAGTGGGTATAAATGGGTATGGCTATGTATTGATGGGGTTTGGTGGGTATGAGTAGGTATAAGTGGGTATAGGAAGGTATAGGTAGTTTCAGATCTTTATGGGTGAATGGGGATAGGTAGGGGTAGATATTAGTGGGTATAGATAGATGATGGTGGGTATGGGTGGTTAATAGTGAGTATGCATGGATTATGATGGGTATGAGTGTGTATGGGCGGGTATGAATGGGTATGGATTGGATTAGGTATTTTTGGGTAGGTATGTATGAGTTTCAGTGAGTGAGGATGGGTATGGGTAATTATATGTATATATGGGCATATAGGGGTGGGTATGGGTATGTAGGGATGGGTATGGGTGGGTACAAGTAAATAAGGGTGGGAGGAAGTATGAATGGGTAAGTGTGGCTAGGTAGGTGTTAGTTTGAGGTGGGTATGAGGTAGAATAGGGGGTATAAAGTAGATATGGGGGGTATGGTGGGGTAGGGATGTATAAAGCTAGAAAAAGGGTATGTATGGGTGTGTATGAGTGGGTTGGGACAGGTATGATTGGGTCGAGGTTAGTATGAGCGGGTTAGGGTAGGTATGGTGGGTTTTAGTGATTGAGGGTGGGTCTGGATGGGTGGGGGTGGGTATTGGTTAGTAAGGTAGGTAGGCATACATATAGGTGGGTATGAGTGCGTATGGATAGGATGAGGTGGGTATAGATGGGTATAGGTAGGTCGAGATGGTATAGATAAGTAGGAGTGGGTATAGGTGGGTTTGGATTGATGGCGATAGGTATGGGTGGGTTGTATTGGGTATAAGTAGCTTGTCATTGATATATGTATATATATATATATATATATATATATATATATATATATATATATATATATATATATATATATATATATATATATATATATAGTTAATGGGTGGGGTACATATGTGTAAGTATAGGTGGGTACGGGTGGGTATGAATGAGTTAGACTGGGTATGTGTAGGTTGACGGTTGGTATAAGTTGTTATGGGTGGGTTTGATGGATATGAGTTGGTTTGGATGGGTTTAGGTAGGTTCGGGTAGGTATAGGTAAGTTTCAGTTGATGAGCATAGGTTGTGGTAGGTATGGGGGTGTATCTGTGAGTAAAGGTGGATTTGAGCTAATATAGGTAGGTTTTGGGGTGTATGGGTGGGTATAAATAGGTATGGCTATATACAGACAAGATTTGGTGGGTATGAGTAGGTATAAGTAGGTATATATGGATGGTCATAGGTAAGGATGAGTATGACTGAGTATGCATAGATTAAGATGGGTATGAATGTATATGGGCGAGTATGAAAAGGTATGGATTAGATTGGGTTTTTTTGGGGTAGGTATATATGAGTTTTAGTGGGTGAGGATGGGTATGGGTGACTATATGTATGTATGGGCATATAGGGGTGGGTATGGGTATATAGGGATGGGTATGGGTGGGTACAAGTAAGTAAAGGTAGGAGGAGGTATGAATAGGTAAGTGTGGTAAGGTGGGTATTGGTCTAAGGTAGGTATGGGGTAGAATGGGGGGTATAAGGTGGATATAGGGGGGTATGGTGTGGTGGGTTTGTATAAAGCTAGAAAAAGGTAGGTATGGGTGGGTATGAGTAGGTTAGGGTGGGTATGAGTAGATCGAGGTTGGTATGAGCGGGTTAGGGTAGGTATGGTAGGTTTTGGTGGTTGAGGGTGGGTATCGGTAGGTATGGTGGGTAGGGATATATATAGGTGGGTGTGAGTATATATGAGTAGGTTGGTATGGGTATTGATGGGCATAAATAGGTCGAGATGGGTTTAGATAAGTAGGGGTAGGTATGGATAGATAATGATAGGTATAGGTGGGTTATATTAAGTATGAGTCGGTTGGGGTTGGTATATATATGGTTAGATGGGTGTGGTATATATGGGTGGGTATAGATGGGTATGGAATGAGTTAGATTGGGTATGGGTAGGGTGAGGGTGGGTATGAGTTGTTATGGGTGGGTTGGAAGGGTATGAATTGGTTTGGGTTGGTCTGTATTGGTTTATGTGGGTTTTATTAGGTATAGGTTTATGTGTATTGGTTTTATTAGGTTTATGTAAGTTTCAGTTAATAGGCATGGTTTGTCGTGGGTATAGGGGTATGTCTGTGGGTAAAAATAGATTTAAGTCAGCATAGGAGGGTTTTGGTGTGTATGGGTGGGTATAAGTGGGTATGGTTATGTACAGATAGGATTTGGTGGGTATGAGTAGGTATAAGTGGTTATAGGAGGGTATATGTAGTTTTGGATTTGTATGGGTGAGTTTCGATGGGTAAGTATAGGTATGCATGGAGAATAGAGGTGGGTAAAAATAGGTATAGGTAGGTATAAAGGGGTAGTAATGGGTTTGTATTCGTATGGATAGGTATGGGGCGTGGGGGTGGTATGGGTGAATGGGGGTAGGTAGGGGTAGATATTAGTGGGTATAGATGGATGGTGGTAGGTAGGGGTGGGTATGAGTGAGTATGCATGGATTAGGATGGGTATGAGTGTGTATGGGTGGGTATGAATTGGATTAGGTTTTTTTAGGTAGGTATATATGAGTTTCAGTGGGTAAGGATGTGTATGAGTGATTATATGTATGTATGGGCATATAGGAGTGGGGATGGGTATGGTGGGTACAAGTAAGTAAAGGAGGGAGGAGGTATAAATAGGTATGTGTGGTTGGGTAGGTATTAGTTTGAGGTAGGCATAGGTTAGAATGGGGGGTATAAGGTGGATATGGAGGGGTATGGTAGGGTGGGGATGCATAAAGCTAGGAAAGGGTAGGTATGGGTGGGTATGAGTGGGTTGGGACGAGTATGAGTGGGCCGAGGTTGGTATAAGCTGGTTGGGGTTGGTATGGGTGGGTTTTGTTGGTTGAGGGTAGGTCTAGGTGAGTGGGGTGGGTATTAGTTGGTATGGTGGGTAGGGATACATATAGATGGGTATAAGTGCGTATAGGTAGGTTGGGGGTATAGATAAGCATAGGTAGGTCGAGGTGGGTATAGATAAGTAAGGGTAGGTATGGGTGGGTTTGGATAGATAACGATAGATATGGGTAGATTGTATTGGGTATGAATAGGTTGGGGTTGGTATACATATGGTTAGGTGCGTGCGGTGTATATGGGTGGATATACATAAGTGCGGGTGGGTATGTATGAGTTGGACTGGGTATGGATAGAGTGAGGGTGGGTATAAGTTGTTATGGGTAGGTTGGATGGGTATGAGTTGGTTTGGGTTAGTTTGGGTGGGTTTAGGTGGGTTCGAGTAGGTATGGGTAAGTTTCAGTTGATGAACATAGGTTATAGTTGTTATGGGGGTGTATCTATGGGTAAAGTTGGACTTAAACCGGTATTAGTAGGTTTCGATGTGTATAGGTGGGTATAAATGAGTATGGCTATATAAAAAAACGATTTGGTGAGTATGAGTACGTATAAATGGGTATACATAGTTTCGGATCTGAATAGGTAAGTTTTGGTGTGTAAGTATGGGTATGGAGGATGGGGGTAGGTAAGAATAGGTATGGGTAGGTATGAAGGGGTGGTAATAGGTTTATATTGGTATATGTAGGTATATGGGGTAGGCATGGTATGGGTGAACGGGGATAGGTAGGGGTAGATATTAGTGGGTATAGTGGTGGGTATGAGTGAATATGCTTGGATTATGATGGGTATGAGTGTGTATGGATGGGTATGGATTAGATTTGGTTTTTTTGCGTAGGTATGTGTAAGTTTCAGTGGGTAAGGATGAGTATAGATGATTATATGTATGTATGGGCATATAGGGGTAGGTATGGGAATATGAGGATGGGTATGGGTGGGTATAAGTAAGTAAGGGTGGGAGGAGGTATGAATAGGTATCTATGGCTGGGTGGGTATTGGTTTGGGGTGGGTATAGGGTATAATGGGGGGGTATAAGGTGGATATGGGGGGGTGGTGATGTATAATGCTAGGTATGGGTAGATATAAGTAGGTTAGAGCGGGTATGAGTGTGTCGAGGTTGGTATAAGCTGGTTGGGGTAGGTATGGGTGGGTTTTGGTGGTTGAGGGTGGGTCTGGGTAAGTAGGGGTAGGTATTGGTTGGTGTGGTGGGTTGGGATATATATAGGCTGGTATGAGTATGTATGGGTAGATTGGGGTAGGGATAGATAGGCATAGGTAGGTCGAGGTGGGTATAGATGAGTAAAGGTAGGTATAGGTTGGCTTGGACAGATGACGATAAGTATGGGTAGGTTGTGTTGGGTATGAGTGGATCAGGATTGGTATATATATGGTTAGATGAGTGGGGTACATATAGGTGGGTATAGATAAGTACGGGTGGGTATGAATGAGTTGGACTGGGTATGGGTTGGGTAAGGGTGGGTATAAGTTGTTATGGTTAGGTTGGATGGGTATGCATTGGTTTGGGTTGGTTTAGGTCAGTTTTGGTGGGTTCGGGCATATATGTGTAAGTTTCAGTTGATAGGCATATGTTGTGGTGGGTATGGGGTGTATCTTTGGGTAAAGGTGGATTTGAGCTGACATAGATAGGTTTCGATGTGTATGGGTATGTATAAATAAGTATCGCTATGTACAGATAGGATTTGGTAGGTATGAGTAGGTATAAATGGGTATGGGAGGGTATATATAGTTTCGGATCTGTATGGGTCAGTTTCGGTGGGTAAATATGGGTATAGGTATGTATGGAGGATGGGGGTGGGTAAGAATGGGTATAGGTATAGGTATGCATAGATAGGTATGGGTCGGTATGAGTGGGTCGATGTTAGTATAAGCGGGTTGGGATAGATATGGGTGGGGTTTGGTGGTTGAGGGTGGGTCTGGATAAATAGGGATGCGTATTGGTTGGTTTGGTGGGTAGGGATATATATAGGTGGGTATTAGTACTTATGAGTAGGTTAGGGTGGGTTTAGATAGGCATAGATAGGTCGAGGTGGGTATAGATATGTAGGGGTGGGTATGGGTGGGTTTGGATAGATGACGAAAGGTATAGGTGGGTTGTGTTGGGTATAAGTGGGTTGGGGTTGGTATAAATATGGTTAGGCGGATGGGGTGCATATGGGTAGGTATAGATGGGTACGGTAGGTATGAATGAGTTAGATTAGGTATGGGTAAGGTGAGGGTGGGTATAAGTTGTTATGGGTAGGTTGGATGGGTATGAGTTGGTTTGGGTTGGTTTAGGTAGGTTCGGGTAAGTATGGGTAAGTTTCAGTTGATGGGAATAGGTTATGGTAGGTATGGGGATGTATATGTGGGTAAAGGTAGATTTGAGCCGATATTGGTGGGTTTCGATATGTATGGGTGGGTTTAAATGGGCATGGCTATGTAAAGATGGGATTTGGTAGGTATGAGTAGGTATAAGTGGGTATAGATAAATGGTGGTAGATAGGGGTGGGTATGAGTGAGTATGTACGGATTTGGATGGGTATGAGTATGTATGGGCTAGTATGAATGGGTGTGGATTGAATTTGGTTTTTTTAGGTAGATATGTGTGAGTTTCAGTTGGTGAGGATGGGTATGGGTGATTATATGTATGTATAGGTATATAGGTATGGGTATGGATATGTAGGGATGGGTATGGGTGGGTACAAGTAAATAAGGATTGGATGAGATATGAATAGGTAAGTGTGGCAATGTGGGTATTGGTATGGGGTAGAAGGGTTAGTATAAAATAAATATTAGGGGTATGGTAGGGTATTAATGTATAAAGCTAGAAAAGGGTAGGTATGGGTGGGTATGAGTGGCTTGGGACGGGTATGAGTAGGTCGAAGGTGGTATGAGCAGGTTGGGATAGGTATGGGTAGGTTTTGGTGGTTGAGGGTGGGTCTGGGTGAGTGGGGGTGGGTATTGGTTGGTATCGTGGGTAGGAATACATATAGGTGGGTATGAATATGTTTGTATTTGTTGGAGTGGGTATAGATGGGCATAGATAGGTTGAGGTGGGTATAGATAAGTAGGGGTGGGTATGGGTGTGTTTGGATAGATGACGATAGGTATGGGTGGGTTATATTGGGTATGAATGGGTTGGGGTTGGTATATATATAGTTAGGTGGGTGGGGTACATATGGGTGGGTATAGATGGGTATGGGTGGGTATGAATAAGTTGGACTGGGTATGGATAGGGTATGGGTGGGTATGAGTTGTTATGGTTGGGTTAGATAGGTATGAGTTGGTTTGGGTTAGTTTGGGTAGGTTTAGATAGATTCGGGTAGGTATAGGTAAGTTTCAATTGATGGATATAGGTTATGATGGGTATGGGGGGTATATCTAAGGGTAAAACTTGATTTAAGCTGGCATTGGTGGGTTTCGGTATGTATGGATGGGTATAAATAAATATGGCTATGTATAGATAGAATTTGGTGGGTATGAGTAGGTATAGATGAATGGTCATAGGTAGGGGTAGGTATGAGTGAGTATGTATGGATTGGGATAGGTATGAGTGTGCATAGGCAGGTATGAATGGGTATAGATTAGATTAGGTTTTTTTGGGTAGGTATGTATGAGTTTCAGTGGGTGAGGATGGGTATGGGTGATTTTATATATGTATGGTCATATAAGGGTGGGTATGGGTATGTGGGGATGGGTATAGGTGGGTATAAGTAAGCAAGGGTGGGATGAGGTATAAATAGGTAAGTATGGTTGGGTGGGTATTTGTTTAAGGTGGGCATGGTGTAGAATAGGGGGTATAAGGTGGATATGGGGGGATGATAGGGGGATGTATAAAGCTAGAAAAGGATAGGTATAGGTGGGTATGAGTGGGTTAGGGCGGGTATGAGTGCGTCGAGATTGGTATTAGCTGGTTGGGGTAGGTATGGGTATGTTTTGGTGGTTGAAGGTAGGTCTGGGTGAGTGGGGGTGGGTATTGGTTAGTATGGTAGGTAGGGATATATATAGGTGGGTATGTATACGTATGGATAGGTTGGGGTGGTTATAGATAGGTATAGGTATATCGAGGTGGGTATAGATAAGTAGGGGTAGGTATGGATGGGTTTGGATAGATGACGATAGGTATGGATGAGTTGTATTAGGTATGAGTGGGTTGGGGTTGGTATATATATAGTTAGATAGGTAGGGTATATATGGGTGGGTATAGATAGGTACGAGTAGGTATGAATGAGTTAGACAAGGTATGAATAGGGTGAGCGTGGGTATGAGTTGTTATGGTTATATTGGATGGGTATAAATTGGTTTGGGTTAGTTTGGGAGGGTTTTGGTGGGTTCGGATTGGTATGGGTAAGTTTCAGTTGATGAACATTGGTTATGGTGGGTATAGGGGTGTATCTATGGGTAAAACTTGAGTTGAGCCGGTATTGGTGGGTTTCAGTATGTATAGGTGGGTATAAATGGGTATGGCTATATAAACATTGGATTTAGTGTGTATGAGTAGGTATAAGTGGGTATAGATGGATAGTCGTAGGTTGGGGTGGGAATGAGTGAGTATGTATAGATTTGGATGGATATGAGTGTGTATGCGCGGGTATGAATGGTTATAGATTTGATTGGGTTTTTTTGAATAGGTATGTGTGAGTTTCAGTGGGTGCGGATGTATATGGGTGATTATATATATGTATGGGCATATAAAAGTGGGTATGGGTATTTGGGGATGGGTATGGGTGCGTACAAGTAAGTAAGGGTGGGAGGATATATAAATAGGTAAGTGTGGTTGGGTGGGTGTTGGTTTGAGGTGGGCATTGGGTATACTATTGAGTATAAGGTGGATATATGGGGTATGGTGGCGTGGGTATATATAAAGCTAGGAAAGGGTAGGTATGCGTGGGTATGAGTGGGTTGGGGCGTGTATGAGTGGGTCGAGGTTGGTATGAGCTGGTTGGGGTAGGTATATGTGGGTTTTGGTGGTTGAGAATAGGTCTGGGTGAGTGGGGATGGGTATTGGTTGGTATAGTGGGTAGGGATATATATAGGTGGGTATGAGTGCGTATGGGTAGGTTGGGGTGGGTATAAATAGGCATAGGTAGGTCGAGGTGGGTATAGATAAGTAGGGAAGGTATGGGTTGGTTTAGATAGATGACGATAGATATGGGTGGGTTGTGTTGGGTATGAGTGGGTTGGGGTTGGTATATATATGGTTAAGTGGATAAGGTGAAGGTGGATATGAGTTGTTATGGGTGGGTTGGATAGGTATGAGTTGGTTTGGGTTAGTTTGGGTAGGTTTAGGTGGGTTTGGGTAGGTATGGGTAAGTTTCAGTTGATTGACGTGGGTTATGGTAGGTATGGGGGTATATCTATAGGTAAAGCTAGATTTGAGCCAATATTGGTGGGTTTCGTTGTATATGCGTAGGTATAAAAGGGTATGGATATATAAAGATGGGATTTGGTAGGTATGAGTAGATATTAGTGGGTATAGATGGATAGTGGTAGGTATGGGTTGGTATGAGTGAGTATGTATGGATTAGGATAGGTATGAGTTGGTATACATGGATTAGGATTGGGTTTTTTCAGGCAGGTATATATGAGTTTCAGTGGGTGAGGATGAGTATGGGTGATTTTATATATGTATGGATATAAAGGGGTGGGTATGGGTGGGTACAAGTAAGTAAGGGTTGGAGGGGGTATGAATGGGTAAGTGTGGCTAGATGAGTATTGGTATAAGGTGGGTATGGGGTAGAATGGGGGGTATAAAGTAGATATCGGGGGTATAGTAGGGTGGGCATGTATAAAGCTAGGAAAGGGTAGGTATGGGTGGGTATAGATGGGCATAGGTAGGTTGAGGTGGGTATAGATAATTAGGGGTGGTTATGGGTGGGTTTGGTAGATAACGATAGGTATGGGTGGGTTATATTGGGATTGAATGGGTTGGGGTTGGTATATATATGGTTAGGTTGGTGGGATATATTTGGGTTGGTATAGGTGGGTGCAGGTAGGTATGAATAAGTTGGACCGGGTATCAATAAGGTGAGGGTAGGTATGAGTTGTTATAGGTAGGTTGGATGGGTATGAGTTGGTTTGGATAGGTTTAGGTGCGTTCGGGTAGGAATGGGTAAGTTTCAGTTGATGGGCATGGGTTGTGGTGGGTATGAGGGTATATCTGTGGGTAAAGGTATATTTAAGCCGGCATAGGTGGGTTTCGTTGTGTATGGGTAGGTATAAATAGGTATGACTATGTACATATATGATTTGGTACGTATGAGTAGGTATAAGTGGGTATGGGAGGGTATAGGTAATTTTGGAGCTGTATTGGTGAGTTTCGGTGGGTAAGTATGGGTATGGGTATATATGGTGGAATAGGGTGAGTAAAAATGGGTATGGTAGGTATGAAGAGGTAGTAATGGGTTTGTATTGGTATGGCTTGGTATGGGGGGTGGGTGTGATATAGGTGAATGAGGGTTGATAGGGGTAGATATTAGTGGGTATATATGGATGGTGGTGAGTATGGTTGGGTATGAGTGAGTATACATGGATTAGGATGTGTATAAGTATGTATGGATGGGTGTGAATGGTTATGGATTGGATTAGATTTTTTTAGATAGGTATGTATGAGTTTCAGTCGGTGAGGATGAGTATGGGTGATTATATATATGTATGGGCATATAGTGGTGGGTATAGGTATGTGGGGATGGGTATACGTAGGTACAAGTATATAAGCGTGGCAGGAGGTATAAATGAGTAAGTGTGGCTAGATGGGTATCGGTTTGAGATGGGTATAGGGTAGAATGGGGGGTATAAAGTGGATATAAGGAGGTATAGTATTTTGGGGATATATAAAGCTAGAAAAGAATAGGTATGGGTGGGTATGAGTGGGTTGGGGCTGGTATGAGTAGGTCGAGGTTGGTATAAGCGGGTTAGGTAGGTATGGGTTGGTCTTGGTAGTTGAGGGTGGGTTTGGGTGAGTGGGGGTGGGTATTGGTTAGTATGGTAGGTAGAGATACATATAGGTGGGTATGAGTGCTTATGGTAGGTTGGGGTGGGTATAGATAGGCATAGCTAGGTCGAGGTGGGTATAGTTAAGTAGGGGTTGGTATGGGTGGGTTTGGATAGATGACGATAGGTATGGGTGGGTTATATTGGGTATAAGTAGGTTGGGGTTGGTATACATATGGTTAGGTGGGTGGGGTACATAAAAGTAGGTATAGATAGTTGTCGGTAGATATAAATAAGTTGGACTTGGTATGGGTAAGGTGAGGGTGGGTATAAGTTGTTATGGGTGGGTTGGATGGGTATGAGTTGGTTTGGGTGGGTTTAGGTTGGTTTGGGTAGGTATGGATAAGTTTTAGTAGATGGGTGTGGGTTGTGGCAGGTATAGGGGTGTTTCTGTAGGTAAAGGTAGATTTGAACCGGTATAGGTGGGTTTCAGTATGTATGGGTGTGTATAAATGGGTATGGCTTTATACATATAGGAATTAGTAGGTATGAGTAGGCATAAACAGGTATAGGAGGGTATAGGTAGTTTCATATCTATATGGGTGAGTTTCGATGAGTAAGTATTGGTTTGGGTATGTATAGTGGATGGGGGTGGGTAAGAATGAGTATGAGTAGGTATGAAGGGGTAGTAATGGATTTGTATTGGTATAGATCGGTGTGGGGGGTGGGCATGATATAGGTGAATAGGGGTAGGGAGGGGTAGATATTAGTAGGTATAGATGGATGGTTATGGGTATTGGGGGGTATAAGTGCGTATGCATGGATTAGGATGGGTATGAGTATGTATGATCGGGTATGAATGGGTATAGATTGGATTAGGTTTTTTTGTGTAGATATGAATGAGTTTCAATGGGTGAGCATGAGTATAGGTAATTGTATGTATGTATGGGCATATAGGGGTGGGTATGGGTATCTGGGGATTGGTATGAATGGGTACGAGTAAGTAAAGGTGGAAGGAGGTATGAATGGGTAAGTGTGGCTGGGTTGGTATTGGTTTAATGTGGGTATGGGGTAAAATGAGGTGGATAAGGTGGATATGGGGGGTTTGGTTGGGTGGGGATATATAAAACTAGGAAAGGGTAGACATGGGTGGGTATGAGTAGGTTGGGGTGGGTATGAGTGGGTCGAGGTTGGTATTAACGGTTTGGGGTAAGTATGGGTAGGTTTTGGTGGTTGAGGGTGGGTCTGGGTGAGTAGGGGTGGGTATTGGTTGGTATAGTAGGTAGGGATACATATAGGTGGTATGAGCATGTAGGGATAGATTGGGGTGGGTATAGATAGGCAAATATAGGTCAAGGTTTTTGATAGATGACAATAAATATATGTGGGTTGTATTGGGTATAAGTGGGTTAAGGTTGGTATATATATGGTTAGATAGGTGGGGTGTATATAGGTAGGTATAAATGGGTGATGGTGGGTATGAATAAGTTGGTTTAGGTTGGTTTGGGTGGGTTTAGATTAGTTCGGGTAGGTATGGGTAAGTTTCAATTGATGGACGTGGGTTGTGGTGGGTACAGGGGTGTATCTATGGGTAAAGTTAGATTTAAGCCGGTATAGGTAGGTTTCATTATGTATGGGTGGGTATAAATGGGTATGGCTATGTACAAATAGGATTTAGTGGGTATGAGTAGGTATAAGTAAGTATGGGAGGGTATAGGTAGTTTCGATGCTGTATAGGTGAGTTTTGATGGGTAAGTATGGGTATGGGTATCTATAAAAGAAGAGAATGGGTAAGAATAGGTATGGGTTGGTATGAATGGATAGTAATGGGTTTGTATTGGTATATATAGGTATAGGGGCTGGGCGTGGTATGGGTAAATGGGGGTAGATAGGGGTAGATATTAGTGGGCATAGATAGATGATGGTGGGTATGGGTGGGTATGAGTGAGTATGCATGGATTAGGATAGATATAAGTGTATATGGGCGGGTATGAATGGGTATGGATTGGATTGGGATCTTTTGAGTAGGTATGTATAATTTCAGAGGGTGAGGATGGGTATGGGTGATTATATATATGTATGAGCATATAAGGGTGGGTATGGGTATGTGGGGATGGGTATGCGTGGGTACAAGTAAGTAAGGATGGAAGGAGGTATGAATGGGTAAGTATGGCTAGGTAGGTATTGGTTTGAGGTAGGTATGGGGTAGAATGGGGGGGATAAAGTAGATATGGGGGGGTATGGAGGGGTGGGGATATATAAAGCTTAGAAAGGGTATGTATGAGTAGGTATAAGTGGGCTGGGGCGGGTATGAGTGGGTTAAGGTTTGTATGAGCGAGTTGGGGTAGGTATGGGTAGGTTTTGGTGGTTGAGGATGGATCTGGGTGAGTGGGGGTAGGTATTGGTTGGTAAGGTGGGTAGGGATATATATCGGTGGGTATGAGCACGTATGGGTAAATTAGGTTGGGTATTGATGGGCGTAGGTAGGTCGAGGTGGGTATAGGTAAGTTTCAGTTGATAGCGCGTGGGTTGTGGTAGGTATGGGGGTGTATTTATGCGTAAAGGTAGGTTTCGTTGTGTATAGGTGGGTATAAATAGGTATGGCTATATACAGATAGGATTTGGTGGGTATGCTTAGGTATAAGTAGGTATGGGAGGGTATAGGTAGTTTCGGATCTGTTTGGGTAAGTTGCGGTGGGTAAGTATGAGTTTGGGTACGTATGGAGAATAGAAGTGGGTAAGAATGGGTATGGGTAGGTATGAAGGCGTAGTAATAGGTTTGTATTGGTATGGATAGGTATGGGGGGTGGGCATGGTATAGGTGAATGGGGGTAGATAGGGGTAGATATTAGTGGGTATGGGTATATGGGGATGAGTATAAGTGGGTACAAGTAAGTAAGGGTAGGAAAAGGCATGAATGGGTAGGTATAGCTGGGTGGGTGTTGGTTTGAACTGGGTATGGGGTTGAATAGGGGTATAAGGGTGATAGGGGGGTACGGTAGGGTGGGAATATATAAAGCTAGAAAAGGATATGTATGAATGGGTTAGGGCGGGTATGAGTGGGTCGAAGTTAGAATGAGCGGGTTTGGGTAGGTATGGATAGGTTTTGGTGGTTGAGGATGGGTTTAGTTGAGTGGGGATGGGTATTGGTTAGTATGGGGGATAGGGATACATATAGGTGGGTATGAGTATGTATGGGTAGGTTAGGGTGGGTATAGATAGATGGGCATAGGTAGGTCAAGGTAGGTATAGATAAATAAGGGTAGGTACAGGTGGATTTGGATCGATGATGATAGGTATGGATGAGTTGTATTCGGTATAAGTTGGTTGGGGTTGGTATTTATATGGTTAGGTTGGTGTGTACATATAGGTGGGTATAGATGGGTATGGGTGGGTATGAATGTGTTGGACTGGGTATGGGTAGGGTGGGGGAGGGTATGAGTTATTATGGGTGGGTTGGACTGGTATGAGTTGGTTTGGGTCGGTTTGGGTGGGTTTAGGTGGGTTCAGGTAGGTATGGGTAAGTTTTAGTTGATAGACGTAGGTTGTGGTAGATATGGGGGTGTATTTGTGGGTAAAAGTGGATTTAAGCCGGCATAGGTGGGTTTCATTGTGTATGGGTGGGTATAAATAAGTATGGTTATGTACATATGGGATTTGGTGTGTATGAGTAGGTATAAGTTGGTATGGGAGGGTATAGGTTGTGTCGGAGCTGTATGGGTATTTTTTGGTAGGTAAGTATGGGTATGGATATGTATTGAGGATGTGCGTGGGTAAGAATAGGTATGAGTAGGTATGAAGGGGTAGTAATAGGTTTGTATTAGTATGAATAGGTATGGGGGGTGGGCATGGTATGGGTGAATGGGGGTTGATAGGGGTAGAAATTAGTGGGTATAGATGGATGGTGGTGGGTATGGGTGGGTATAGTGAGTATGTATGGATTATGATGGGTATGAGTGTATATACGTGGGTATAAATTGGTATGGATTGGATTGGATTTTTTTGGCTAGGTATGTGTAAGTTTCAGTGGGTAAGGATATATATGGGTGATTATATATATGTATGGGTATATAGTGGTGGGTATGTGTATGTGGGGATAGGTATAAGAGGGTACAAGTAAGTAAGGATGCGAGGTATGAATGGGTAAGTGCGGCTAGGTGGGTGTTGGTTTGAGGTGGGTGTTGATTTAAGGTGGGTATGGGATAGAATGATGGGTATAAAGTGGACAAGGGGCGTATAGTGGGGTGGGGATGTATAAAGCTTGGAAAAGGTAGGTATGAGTGGGTTGGGTCGGGTATAAGTGGGTCAAGGTTGGTATAAGCGGGTTGGGGTTGCTATGGGTTGGTTTTGGTGTTTGTGGGTGAGTTTGGGTGAGTAGGGGTGGGTATTGGTTGGTATGGTGTGTAGGGATACATATAGGTAGGTATGAGTGCCTATGGGAGGTTAGGGTGGGTATAAATGGGCATAGGTAGGTCGAGGTGGGTATAAATAAGTAGGGATGGGTATATATGAGTTTGGATAGATAAAAATAGGTATGGATAGGTTGTGTTGGGTATAAGTGGGTTGGGGTTGGTATATATATGGTTAGGTGGTTGGGGTGCATATGGGTGGGTTTAGATGGGTACGGGTGGGTATAAATGAGTTGGACTGAGTATGGGTAGGGTGAGCGTGGGTATGAGTTGTTATGGATGGGTTGGATAGTTATGAGTTGGTTTGGGTTGGTTTGGGTGGGCTTAGGTAGGTTCGGGTAGGTATGGGTAAGTTTCAGTTGATTGGTATGGGTTGTGGTAGGTATCGGGGTGCATCTATTGGTAAAGGTAGATTTGAGCCGGCATAGGTAGGTTTCGTTGTGTATGCGTGGGCATAAATGGGTATGGCTATATATAAATAGGATTTTATGGGTGTGAGTAGGTTTAAGTGGGTATGAAAGGGTATAGGTAGTTTCGGATTTGTTTGGGTGAGTTTCAATGGGTAAATATGGGTATGGGTATGTGTGGAGGATGGGGGTGGGTAAGAATAGGTATAGGTAGGTATGAAGGGGTAGTAATGGGTTTGTATTAGTATGGATAAGTATGGGGGGTGGGCTTGGTATGGGTAAGTGGGGTTTGGTATAGGTAGATATTAGTGGATATAAATAGATGGTGGTGGGTATGGGTGGGTATGAGTGAGTATATATGGATTATGATGGGTATGAGTGTGTATGGGCAGGTATGAATGAGTATGGATTGGATTTTGTTTTTTTCGGTAGGTATGTGTGAATTTCAGTAGGTAAGGATGGGTATAGGTGAGTATATATATGTATGGGCATATAAGGGTGGGTATGGGTATGTGGGGATAGGTATGGGTGGGTACAAATAAGTATGGGTATGGAGAGGTATGAGTGGGTCAAGATTGGTATGAGCGGGTTAGGGTAGTTATGAGTGGGTTTTGGTGTTTGAGGATAGATCTGGGTGAGTAGGGGTGGGTATTGGTTGGTATGGTGGGTAGGGATACATATAGGTGGGTATGAGTGCGCATGAGAGGTTGGGGTGGGTATAGATATGTATAGATAGGTCGAGGTGGGTATAGATAAGTAAGGGTAGGTATAGGTAGGTTTGGATAGATGAAGATAGGTATGAGTGGGTTGTGTTGGGTATAAGTGGGTTGGAGTTGGTATATATATGGTTGGGTGGGTTGGGTACATATGGGTAGGTCTAGATAGGTATGGGTAGGTATGAATGAGTTGGACTTGGTATGGGTAGGGTGTGGCTGGGTATGAGTTGTTATGGGTGGGTTGGATGGGTATAAGTTGGTTTGGGTGGGTTTAAGTGGGTTCGGGTATGTATTGGTAAGTTTCAGTTGATGGGCGTTGGTTGTGGTGAGTGTGAGTGTGTATCTATGGGTAAAGGTGGATTTGTGCCGAAATGGTGGGTTTCGTTATGTATGGGTCGGTATAAATTGGTATTGCTATGTACAAATGAGATTTGGTGGGTATGAGTAAGTATAAGTTGGTTTGGGAGGGTATAGGTAGTTGGAGCTGTATGGGTGAGTTTCGATAGGTAAGTATGGGTATGAGTATGTATGGAGGATGGTGGTGGGTAAGAATAGGTATGGGTAGGTATTAAGAGGTAGTAATGGGTTTGTATTGGTATGGATAGGTATAGTGGATGGGCGTGGTATGGGTGAATGGGGATAGATAAGGATAGATATAAGTGGGTATAGATGGATGATGGTACATATGAGCGGGTATGAGTATGTATTCATGGATTATGATGGGTATGAGTGTGTATGGGCGGGTATGAATGGGTATAGATTGTATTGGGTTTTTTGGGTAGGTATCTGTGAGTTTCAGTGGGTGAGGATGGGTATGGGTTATTATATATATGTATGGGAATATAGGGGTGGGTATTGGTATATGGGGATGGGTATGGGTGGGTACAAGTAAGTAAGGGTTGGTGGAGGTATGAATGGGTAAATGTGGCTGGTGGGTATTAGTTTGAGGTAGGTATGGGGTAGAATGGGGGATATAAAGTGGATATAGGGGGTATGGTGGCATGGGGATATATAAAGCTAGAAAAAGGTAGATATGGGTGGGTATGAGTGGGTTAGGGTGGATCTGAGTCGTTTGAGGTTGGCATGAGTGGGTTGGGGTAGGTTTGAGTGGTTTTTAGTGGTTGAGGATAGGTCTGGGTGAGTGGGGTTAGGTATTGGCTGGTATGGTGGGTAGGGATACATATAGGTTAATATGAGTGTGTATAGGTAGATTGGGATAGGTATTGATAAGCATAGGTAGGTCGAGGTGGGTATAGATAAGTAGGGGTGGGTATTATTGGGTTTGGATAGATGACGATAGGTATTGGTAGGTTATATTAGGTATAAGTGGGTTGGGGTTGGTATACATATAGTTAGGTTGGTGGGGTATATATGGGTACGTATAGATGAGTGCGGGTGGGTATGAATGAGTTAGACTGGCTATGGGTAGGGTGACAGTGGGTATGAGTAGTTATGGGTAGGTTGGATGGGTTTGAGTTGGTTTGGGTTGGTTTGGGTGGATTTTGGTGGGTTCGGGTAGGTATGGGTAAGGTTCAGTTGATTGGCATTGGTTATGGTAGGTATAGGGGGGTATCTGTGGGTAAAGGTGGATTGAGCCGACATAGGTGTGTTTCGGTTGGAATGGGTGGGTATAAAAGGGTATAGCTATATAAAGATGGGATTTGGTGGGTATGAGTAGGTATAAGTGGGTATGGGAGTGTATGTATAGTTTCGGATCTGTATGGGTATGTTTCGATGGGTAAGTATGGGTATGTGTATTCGTGGAGGATGGGGATGGATAAGAATAGGTATAGGTAGGTATGAAGGGGTAGTAATAGGTTTGTATTCGTATGGATGGGTGAGGGGGATGGGCATGGTATAGGTGAATGGGGGTAGGTAGTGGTAGATATTAGTGGGTATAGTTGGAATATGGTGGGTATGGGTGGGTATGAGTGAGTATATATGGATTAGGATGGGGTATGAGTATGTATGGGCGGGTATGAATAGGTATAAATTGGATTTGATTTTTTTTGGTAGGTATGTGTGAGTTTCAGTGGATGAGGATGAGTTTGGGTGATTATATGTATGTATGGGCATATAGGGGTAGGTATAGGCATGTGTTAATGGGTATGGGTTGGTACAAGTATGTATGGGTGGAAGGAGGTATGAATGCGTAAGTGTGGTTGGGTGGGTATTAGTTTGAAGTAGGTATGGGGTAGAATGGGGGATATAAGGTGGATATAGAGGGGTATGGTGGGGTGGGGATATATAAAGCTTAGAAAGGGTAAGTATGGGTGGGTATGAGTGGGTTGGGGCGGTATGAGTGGGTCGAGGTTGGTATGAGCGGGTTGGGGTAGGTATGCGTGGGTTTGATTGGTTAAGGGTGGGTCTGGGTGAGTGGGGGTGGGTATTGTTAAGTATGGTGGGTAGGGATACATATAGGTAGGTATGAGTATGTATGGATAGGTTGGGGTGGGTATAGATGGGCATATATAGGTCGAGGTAAGTATAGATAAGTAGGGGTAGGTATTAGTAGGTTTCGATAGATGACGATAGGTATGTGTGGGTTGTATTGGGTATAAGTGGGTTAGGATTGGTATATATATGGTTAGGTGGGTGGGGTGCATATAGGTTGGTATAGATGAGTGCAGGTGGGTATGAATGAGTTAGACTGGGTATGCATAGGGTGAGGGTGGGTATGAGTTATTATGGGTGAGTTGGAAGGGTATGAGTTAGTTTGGGTTAGTTTGGGCTGGTTTAGGTAGGTTCGGGTAGGTATTGGTAAGTTTCAGTTGATCGACGTGCGTTGTGGTGGGTATGGGGGTGTATTTATGGGTAAAGGTGGATTTATGACGGCATAGGTGGGTTTCATTATTTATGGATGGGTATCAATGGGTATGGCTATGTACAAATAGGATTTTATGGGTATGAGTAGGTATAAGTCAATATGGGAGGGTATAGGTAGTTTCGAAACTGTATGGGTGAGTTTCGATAGGTAAGTATGGGTATGGGTATGTATGGAGAATGGGGGTGTGTAAGAATAGGTATAGGTAGGTATGAAGGGGTAGTAATGGGTTTGTATTGGTAGGGATGGGTAGTTATGGGTGGGTATGAGTGGGTTATGGCGGGTATGAGTGGGTTGAGGTTGGTATGATCGGTTTAGGGTAGGTATGAGTAGTTTTGGTGGTTAAGGGTGGGTCTTACTGAGTGGCGGTAGGTATTGGTTGGTATAGTGGGTAGGGATACATATAGGTGGGTATGTGTGCATATGGATAGGTTGGGGTGGGTATAGTTGGGCATAGGTAGGTCGACGTGGGTATAGATATATAGGGGTAGGTATGGATGGGTTTGGATAGATAACGATAAGTATGGGTGGGTTGTGTTGGGTATAATTAGGTTAGGATTGGTTTATATATGGTTGGTGTGTGGGGTGCATATGGGTATGTATAGATGGGTGTTGGTGGGTATGAATAAGTTAAACTGGGTATAGGTAGGGTGAGTGTAGGTATGAGTTATTATGGATGGGTAGGATAGGTATGAGTTGGTTTGGGTTGGTTTGTATGGATTTAGGTGGGTTCATGTTGAAATGGGTAAGTTTTAGTTAATGGGCATGGGTTGTGGTAGGTATGGGGGTATATTTATGGGTAAAGGTGGATTTGTACCAGTATAGGTGGGTTTTGATGTGTATGGGTGGGTATAAATAGGTATAGCTATATACAGATTGATTTGGTGGGTATGAGTTGGTATAAGTAGGTTTGGGAGTGTATAGGTAGTTTCAGATCTGTATTGGTGAGTTTCAATGGGTAAGTATAGGTATGGGTATAAGTGGAGTAGGAATGGGTAGGTATGAAGGGGTAGTAATGGGTTTGTATTGGTATGGATAAATATGGGAGGTGGGCAGGGTATAGGTAGGTTTGGATAGATGATGATAGGTATGGGTGGGTTGTATTGGGTATGAGTGGGTTTGGGTTGGTATACTTATGGTCAGGGAAGTGGGGTGCATATAGGTAGGTATAAATGGGTACGAGTGGGTATGAATGAGTTGGACTTGGTATAGGTAAGGCGTGGGTGGGTATGAGTTGTTATGGGTAGGTTAGATAGGTATGAGTTGGTTTGGGTTGGTTTGGGTGGGTATAGATGGGTTTGGGTAGGTATGGGTAAGTTTTACTTGAAGGGTGTGGGTTGTGGTGGGTATGGGGGTGTATCTGTGGGTAAAGGTGAATTTGAGATGGCATAGGTGGGTTTCATTATGTATGGGTGGGTATAAATGGGCATGCTTTATGCAAATAGGATTTGGTGTTTATAAGTAGGTATAGATGGATGGTGGTGGGTATAGGTGGGTTTGAGTGAGTATGCATGGATTAGGATGGGTATGAGTGTGTATGGGCAGGTATGAATAAGTATGTATTGGATTTGGATATTTTGTATTGGTATGTATGATTTCAGTAGGTGAGAATAGGTATGGGTGATTATATGTATATATGAGTATATAGGGGTGGGTATGGGTATGGGTGGGTACAAGTAAGTAAGGATGGGAGGAGGTATGAATGGGTAAGTATGGCTAGGTGGGTATTGGTTTGAGGTAGGTATGGGATAGAATGGGGGGCATAAAGTAGATATGGGGGGTATGGTGGGATGGGGATGTATAAAGCAATGAAAGGGTACGTATGGGTGGGTATGAGTGGGTTGCAGTGGGTATGAGTGGGTTGAGGTTGGGATGAGCGGGTTGTGGTAAGTATGGGTTGGTTTTGGTGATTGAGGATGGGTCTGGATGAGTGGGGGTGGTTATTAGTTGGTATGGTGGGTAAGGATACATAAAGGTGAGTATGGGTGCGTATAGGTAAATTAGGGTAGGTATTGATGGGCATAGGTGGGTCGAGATGGGTATAAATAAGTAGGGATACGTATGGGTTGGTATGGATAGATGACAATAGTTATGGGTGGGGTATATATGGGTAGGTATAGATGGGTACTGGTGGGTATGAATTAGTTGGACTAGGTATGCATAGGGTGAGGGTAGGTATAAGTTATTATGGTTGGGTTGGATAGGTATGAGTTGGTTTGTATGGGTTTAGGTGGGTTCGAGTGGGTATAGGTAAGTTTCATCATATGGGCATGGGTTGTGGTAGGTATGGAGGTGTATCTGTGGATAAAGGTTGATTTGAGCCAGCATAGGTGGGTTTCGGTGTGTATGGGTGGGTATAAATGGGTATGGCTAAATATATAGTTTTGGATCTATATGGGTAAGTTTCGGTATGTAAGTATGGGTATAGGTATGTTTGGAGGATGGGGGTGGATAAAAATGGGTTTGGGTAGGTATAAAGGGGTAGAAATGGGTTTGTATTGGTATAGATAGGTATGGGGGTGGGTATGGTATGGATAAATAGGGGTAGATAGGGTTACATATTAGTGGTTATAGATGGATGGTGGTGGGTATGGGTGGGTATAAGTGAGTATGCATGGATTATGATGTGTATGATTTTGTATGGGCAAGTATGAATGGGTATGGATTAGATTG
>OX393553.1:69738462-69875962 GCA_947650365.1 Chamaelirium japonicum | reverse complement strand
CGAGTATAGTATGAGCGGGTTGGGGTAGGTATAGGTAGGTTTTGGTTGTTGAGGGTGGGTCTTAGTGAGTGGGGGTGGGTATTGGTTGGTATGGTAGGTAATGATATATATAGGTGGATATGAGTGCGTATGGGTAGGTTGGGGTGGGTATAGATGGGCATATGTAGGTCGAGGTGGGTATAGATAAGAAATGGTGGGTATAGGTGGGTTTGGATAGATAACGATAGGTAAGGGTGGGTTGTGTTGGGTATAAGTATGTATGAGTTTCAGAGGGTGAGGATGGGTATGGGTTATTATATGTATGTATGGGCATATAGGGGTGGGTATGGGTATAGGTATGGAGGGATGGGTCGGTACAAGTAAGTAAAGGTGGGAAGAGGTATGAATACGTATGTGTGGCTGGGTAGGTATTGGTTTGAGGTGGGTATGGGATAGAATTGGTGGTATAAGATGGATACAGGGGGTATGGTTGGTTGGGGATGTATAAAGCTAGGAAAGGGTAGGTATGGGTGCGTATGAGTGGGTTAGAGCGGGTATAAGTGGGTCGAGGTTGTTATGAGCAGGTTGGGGTAGGTATGGTTAGGTTTTAGTTGTTAAGGGTTGGTCTTGGTGAGTGGGGGTGGGTATTGGTTAGTATGGTGGGTAGGGATACATATAGGTGGGTATGAGTATATATGGATAGGTTAGGGTAGGTATAGATAGGCATAGGTAGTCGAGGTGGGTATAGATAAGTAGAGATGGGTATAGGTAGGTTTGGATAGATGACGATAGTTATGGGTAGGTTGTATTGGGTATGATTGGGTTAGGGTTCATATGCATATGGTTAGGTGGGTAGGGTGCATATGGGTAGGTATAGATGGGTGTGGGTGAGTATAAATAAGTTGGACTGTGTATATGCAGGGTGAGGGTGGGTATGAGTTGTTATAGGTGGGTTACATGGGTATGAGTTAGCTTGGGTTGGTTTAGGTGGGTTCGGGTAGGTATAGGTAAGTTTCAGTTGATGGGCGTGCATTATGGTAGGTATCAGGGTGTATCTGAAGTTAAGGATGGATTTGAGCCAGCATAGGTTGGTTTCGGTGTATATGGGTGGGTATAAATGGGTATGGCTATATATAGATGGGATTTGGTGGGTATGTGTAGGTATAAGTGGGTATGGGTAGGTATAGGTAGTTTCGGATCTATATGGGTGAGTTTCGGTGGGTAAGTATGGGTATAGGTATGTGTGGAGGATGAGGGTGGGTAAGAATGGGTATGGGTAGGTATGAAAGGGTAGTAATAGGTTTTTATTTGTATGGATAAGTATTGGGGTGGGCATGGTATAGGTGAATGGGGATAGGTTGGGGTAGATATTAATGGGTATAGATTGATGGTGGTAGGTATGGGTATGTATGAGTGAGTATGCATGGATTAGGATGGGTATGAGTGTGTATGGGCGGGTATGAATGAGTATGAATTGGATTGGGTTTTTTTGGATAGGTATGTGTGAGTTTTAGGGGGTAAGGATGCGTATGGGTTATTATATGTATGTATGGGCATATAGGGGTGGGTATGGGTTTGGGGGGATGGGTATAAGTTAGTACAAGTAAGTAATGATGGGAAGAGGTATGAATGTGTAAGTGTGGCTGGGTGGGTGTTGGTTTGATGTGGGTATGGGGAAGAATTGGGGGTATAAGATGGATATAGGGCAGTATGGTGGGGTGGGGATGTCTAAAGCTAGGAAAGAATAGGTATAGGTGGGTATGAGTGGATTGGGGCAGGTATGAGTGGGTCGAGATTGGTATGAGCGGGTTAGGGTAGGTATGGTTGGGTTTTGGAGGTTGAGGGTGGGTCTGGATGAGTGGGGATGGTTATTAGTTAGTATGGTGGGTAGGGATATATATAGGTGGGTATGAGTATGTATGGGTAGGTTGGGGTAGGTATAAATGGGCATAGGTAGGTCGAGGTGGGTAAAAATAAGTAGGGGTGGGTATAGGTAGGTTTGGATAAATGACGATAGGTATGGGTGGGTTATGTTGGGTATAAGTGGGTTAGGGTTAGTATACATATGGTTATATAGGTGGGGTGCATATATATGAGTAAGGATGGGTATGAATTAGTTGGATTGGGTATAGATAGGGTGAAGGTGGGTATTTATAGTTATGGGTGGGTTGGATAGGAATGAGTTGGTTTGGGTTGGTTTAGGTGGGTTCGGGTATACGTGGGTATATTTCAGTTGATGGGCGTGGGTTGTAGTGGGTATAGAGGTGTATCTGTGGGTAAAGGTGGATTTGAGCCGGTATAGGTAGGTTTCGTTATGTATTTGTGGGTATAAATGGGTATGGCTATGTAAAAATGGGATTATGTAGGTATGAGTAGGTATAAGTTGGTATGGGAGGGTATAGGTAGTTTCGGAGCTGTATGGGTGAGCTTCGATGGATAAGTATGGGTATGGGTATGTATGGAGGATAGGGGTGGGTAAGAATAGGTATGGGTAGGTATTAAGGGGTAGTAATGAGTTTGTATTGGAATGGATAGGTATGGGGCGTGGGCGTGGTATGGGTGAATGGGGGTTGATATTAGTTGGTATAGATAGATGGTGGTGGGTATGAGTGGGTATGAGTGAGTATGCATGGATTAGGATGGATATAAGTATGTATGAGCGGGTATGAATTAGATTTGGTATTTTTGGGCTGGTATGTGTGAGTTTCAGTAGATAAGGATGTGTATGGGTGACTATATATATATGTATGGGCATATAGGGGTGGGTATGGGTATGTGGGGATCGGTATGGGTGGGTATAAGTAAGTAAGGGTTGTAGGAGGTATGAATGGGTAAGTGTGGCTAGGTGGGTGTTGGTTTGAGGTGGGTATGGGATAGAATGGGTGGTATAAAGGGGAAATTGGGGGGGTATAGTGGGGTAGGGATATATAGAAAAGGGTAGTTATGAGTGGGTTGGGGCGGGTATGTATGGGTCGAGGTTGGTATGAGCGGGTTAGGGTAGGTATGGGTAGGTTTTCATGGTTGAGGGTGGGTCTGGGTGAGTGGGGGTAAGTATTGGTTGGTATGTTGGGTAGGGATATATATAGGTGGGTATAAGTGCGTATGATTAGGTTAGGGTAGGTATAGATAAGCATAGGTAGGTCGAAGTAGGTATAAATAAGCAGGGGTGGGTATGGGTGGGTTTGGATAGATAATTATAGGTATGGATGGGTTGTATTGGGTATAAGTGGGTCGGGGTTGGTATACATATGGTTAGGTGGGTGGGGTGCATATGGGTAGGTATAGATGGTCACGGGTAGGTATGAATGAGTTAGACTGGGTATGTGTAGGGTGAGGGTGGGTATGCGTTGTTATGGGTAGGTTGGATGGGTATGAATTAGTTTGGGTTGGTTTATGTTGGTTCAGGTAGGTATGGGTACATTTCAGTTGATGGGTATGGGTTATGGTAGGTATAGGGGTGTATCTATGGGTAAAGGTGGATTTGAGCCGGCATAGGTTGGTTTCAGTATATATAGGTAGGTATAAATAGGTATGGTTATATAAAAATAGGATTTTGTGGGTATGAATAGGTATAAGTGGATATAGGAGGGTATAGGTAGTTTCGGAGCTATATGGGTGAGTTTCGATGGGTAAATATGGGTATAGGTATGTGTGGAGGATGAGGGTGGGTAAGAATAGGTTTGGGTTGGTATAAAGGGGTAGTAATGGGTTTGTATTGGTATGGATAGGTATAAAGGGTGGGCATGGTATGGGTGAATGGGCATATGTAGGGGTAGATTTTAGTAGGTATAGATGGATGGTGGTGGGTATGGGTGGGTATGAGTGAGAAGGAATAGATTAGGATGGGTATGAGTGTGTATGGGTGGGTATGAATGGGTATGGCTTGGATTGGGGTTTTTTGGGGTATATTTGTATGAGTTTCAGTGGGTGAGGATGGGTATGGGTGATTATATATATGTATGGGCATAAAGGGGTGGGTATGGGTATGTGGGGATGGCGATGGATAGGTACAAGTAAGTAAGGGTGAAATGAGGTATGAATGCGTAAGTATTGTTGGGTGGGTATTAGTTTGAAGTGGGTATGGGGTAGAATGGGGGGTATAAGGTGGATATAATAGGGTATAATGGGGTGGGGATGTATAAAGCTAGAAAAGGGTAGGTATGAGTTGGTATAAGTGGGTTGGGGAATATATAAGTGGGTTGAGGTTGGAATGAGCACGTTGGGGTAGGTATGGGTAGGTTTTAATGGTTAAGGGTGGGTCAGGGTTAGTGGGGGGGTATTAGTTGGTATGGTGGGTAGGGATAAATATAGGTGGGTATGAATATGTATAGGTAGGTTGGGGTGGGTATAGATGGGCATAGGTAGGTCAAGGTGGGTATAGATAAGTAGGAGTGGGTATAGGTGGGTTTGCATAGATGACCATAGGTATGGGTGGGTTATGTTAGGTATGAGTGGGTTAAGATTGGTATATATATCCTTAGGTGGGTGGGATGCATATAGGTAGGTATAGATGGGTGTGGGTGGGTATGAATGATTTGGACTGGGTATGGGGATGGTATGGGTGGGTATGAGTTGTTATGGGTGGGTTGGATGGGTATGAGTTGGTTTGGGTTAGTTTGGGTAGGTTTAGGTAGGTTCGGGTAGGTATGGGTAAGTTTCAGTTGATGGGCATTGGTTGCAGTGTGTATGGGGGTGTATCTATGGGTAAAGGTGGATTTGTGCCGACATAGGTGGGTTTCGTTATGTATGGCTAGGTATAAATGTTTATGGTTATATATAAATAGGATTTGGTGAGTATGAGTAGGTATAAGTGGGTATGGGAGGGTATATGTAGTTTCGGAGCTGTATGGGTGAGTTTCGATAGGTAATTATGGGTATGGGTATATATAAAGGATGTGGGTGGGTAAGAATAGGTATGAGTTGGTATAAAGGGGTAGTAATGGGTTTGTATTGGTATGGATAGGTATGGGGAGTGGGCATGGTATGGGTAAATGGGGGAAGATAGGCATAGTTATTAGTGGGTATAGATGGATGATGGTGGGTATGGGTGGGTATGAATGAGTATGTATGGATTAGGATAGGTATGAGTGTGTATGGATGGGTATAGATTTGATTGGGTTTTTTTGGATAGGCATGTGTGATTTTTAGTGGGTGAGGATAAGTATGAGTGATTATATGTATATATGGGGATATAGGGGTGGGTATGGGTATGTAGGGATAGTATAGGTGGGTACAAGTGAGTAAGGGTGGGAGAAGGTATCAATGGGTAAGTGTGGCTAAGTGGGTATTGGTTTGAGGTGGGTATAGGGTAGAATAGGAGATATAAAGATAATATTGGGGGTATGGTGGGGTTGGAATGTATAAAATTAGAAAATAGTAGGTATGGGTGGGTATAAGGTGGTTGAGGCGGGTATGAGTGGGTCGAGGTTGGTATGAGCAGGTTAGTATAAGTTGGTATGGTGGGTAGGGATATATATAGGTAGGTATGATTGTATTTGGGTAGGTTGGGGTGGGTATCGATGGGCATAGGTAGGTCGAGGTGGGTATAGATAAGTAAAGGTGGGTATATATGGGTTTGGGTTAGCATGGGTGGGTTTCGGTGGGTTTGGGTAGGTGTGGGTAAGTTTTCATTGATGGGCATGGGTTGTGGTTCATATGGGGGTATATCTTTGGGTAAAGGTGGATTTGAGCTGACATAGGTAGGTTTCATTGTGTATGTGTGGGTATAAATTGGTATGGCTATGTACAAATAGGATTTGGTGGGTATGAGTAGGTATTAGTGAGTATGGTGGGTATAGGTAGTTTCAGAGATGTATGGGTGAGTTTCCTTAGGTATGTATGGGTATGGGTACGTATGGAGGATAGAGATAGGTATGAAGTGGTTGTAATGGGTTTGTATTGGTGTGGATAGGTATATGGAGTGGGCGTATAGATGGATGGTGGTGGATATGCGTGGGTATAAGTGAGTATGCATGGATTAGGATAGGTATGAGTATGTATGGGCGAATATGAATGGGTATGGAATGGATTAGGTTTTTTTAGATAGGTATGTATGAGTTTCAGTGGGTGAGTATGGGTGTGGGTGATTATATATATGTATGGGCATATAGGGGTGTATATGGGTAGTTGGGGATAGGTATGGGTGGGTACAAGTAAATAAGAGTGGGATGAGGTATGAATGGGTAAGTGTGGCTTGGTGGGTATTGGTTTGAGGTAGGTATAGGTAGAATAGGGATATAAAGTGGATATAGAGTGGTATGGTAGGGTAGGGATGTATAAAGCTAGAAAAGGGTAGGTATGGGTGGGTATGAGTGGGTTGGAGCGGGTATGAGTGGGTTGAGGTTAGTACGAGCGGGTTGGGGTAGGTATGGGTGGGTTTTGGTAGTTAAGGGTGGGTCTGGGTGAGAGGGGGTAGGTATTGGTTGGTATGGTAATATAGGGATATATATAGGTGGGTATGAGTACGTATGGGTAGGTTGGTATGGGTATAGATGGGCATAGGTAGGTCAAGGTGGGTATAGATAAATAGGGGTGGTTATGGATGGGTTTGGATAGATGACGATAGGTATGGGTGGGTTATGATTGGTATAAGTGGGTTGGGGTTGGTATACATATTGTTAGGTGGGTGTGGTACGTATGGGTAGGTATAGATAGTTATGGGTGGGTATAAATGAGTTGTATTGGGTATGGGTAGGGTGAGGGTAGGTATGAGTTGTTATGGGTGGGTTGGATGAGTATGAGTTGGTTTGGGTTGGTTTCAGTGGGTTGAATGGGTTTGGTAAGTATGGGTAAGTTTCAATTGATGGGCGTGGGTTGTGGTAGGTATGGGGGTATATCTTTAGATAAAGGTGGATTTAAGCTAGCATAGGTGGGTTTTGGTGTGTATGGGTGGGTATGGCTATATACAGATGGTATTTGGTAGGTATGAGTCGATATAAGTTGGTATGGGAGGGTATAGGTAGTTTTAAATCTGTATAGGTGACCGTCGGTTGGTAAGTATGGGTATAGGTATGTATAGATAATAGGGGTGGGTAAAAATGGTATAGGTAAGTATGAAGGGGTAGTAATGGGTTTGAATTGGTATAGATAGGTATAGGGGGTGGGTATGGTATAGGCGAATAGGGGTGGATAAGCGTAGATATTAGTGGGTATAGATGGATGGTCATAGGTATGGGTAGTTATGAGTGAGTATGCATGGATTAGGATGGGTATGAGTGTGTGTGGGCGGGTATGAATGGGTGTAGATTAGATTGGGTTTTTTATGGTAGGTATATGTAAGTTTCAGTGGGTAAGGATGGGTATGGATGATTATATGTATGTATGGGAATATAGGGGTGGGTATGGGTATGTGGGGATGGGTATGGGTGGGTACAAGTAAGTAAGGATGAGAGGAGGTATTAATGGGTAAGTGTGGCTGGGTGGGTATTGATTTAAGGTGGATATAGGGTAGAATGGGGGTATAAGGTAGATATAGGGGGGTATGGTGGCATGGGGATATATAAAGCTAGAAAAGGATAGGTATGGGTGGGTTTGACTGGGTTTGGGCAAGTATGAGTGGGTCAAGGTTGGTATGAGTTGGTTGGAGTAGGTATGGGTTAGTTTTGGTGGTTGAGGGTGGGTCTGGGTGAGTAGGGTTGGTTTTGGTTAGTATGGTGGGTAAGGATATATATAGGGGGTATAAGTATGTATGGATAGGTTGGGGTGGGTATAGATGGATATAGGTAGGTCGATGTAAGTATAGATAAATAGGGGTTGGTATAGATGTGTTTGGATAGATGATGATATGTTTGAATAGGTTGTATTGGGTATGAGTGGGTTAAGGTTGGTATACAAATGGTTAGGTGGGTAAGGTGCATATAGGTGAGTATAAATGGGTGCGAGTGGGTATGAATGAGTTGGATAGGGTATGGGTAGGGTGAGGGTGGGTATGAGTTGTTATGTGTGGGTTGTATGGGTATAAGTTATTTTGGGTTCGTTTAGATTGGTTCGGGTAGGTATGGGTAAGTTTCAGTTGATGGACGTGGGTTGTGGTGGGTATGGGGGTGTATCTATAGTTAAAGGTATATTTGAGCCGGCATAGGTGGGTTTCGTTGTGTATAAGGTTGTTTAAATAGGTATGGCTATGTACAAATAGGATTTAGTGGGTATAAGTAGGTATAAGTGGGTATAGGAGGGTATAGGTAGTTTTAAGCTGTATGGATGAGTTTCGATTGGTAAGTATGGGTATGGGTATGTATAGAGGATGGGCGTAGGTAAAAATAGGTATGGATAGGGATGAAGGGGTAGTAATGGGTTAGTATTGGTATAGATAGGTATGGGGGGTGGTCATGGAATGGGTGAATGGGGGTAAATAAGGGTAGATATTAGTGGGTATAGATGTATGGTGGTGGGTATGGGTGGGTATCAGTGAGTATGCATAGATTATAATGGGTATGAATATGTATGGGCGGGTATGAATGGGTATGGATTTGATTGGGTTTTATTTGGTAGGTATATATGAGTTTCAGTGGGTAGCAATGGGTATGGGTTATTATATATTTGTATGGACATATTAGGGTGGGTATGGATATGTGGGGATAGGTATGGGTGGGTACAAGTAAGTAAGGTTAAGAGGAGGTATGAATGGGTAAGTATGGATTGGTGGGTATTGGTTTGAGGTGGGTATGGGGTAGAATGGGAGTTATAAAATGGATATATAGGGGTATGGTGGGGTGGGGATGTATAAAGCTAGTACAGCATAGGTATGGGTAGGTATGAGTGGGTTGGGGCGGATATGAGTGGGTCGAGATTGGTATGAGTAGGTTGGGGTAGGTATGGGTAGGTTTTGGTGGTTGAGGGTGGGTCTGGGTGAGTGGGGGTAGGTATTAGTTAGTATGGTAGATACGGATACATATAGGTGGGTATGAGTATATATGGGTAGGTTGGGGTGGTATTGATGGGTAATAGTAGGTCGAGGTGGGTATAGATAAGTAGCATGGGTATGGGTGGGTTTGGATAAATGACGATAGGTATGGGTGGGTTGTGTTGGGTTTGAGTGGGTTGTGGTTGGTATACATATGGTTAGGTATGTGTGGTATATATAGGTGGGTATAGATGGGTGCTGGTGGGTATAAAGGAGTTGGACATGGTATGGATAGGGTGAGGCTGGGTATGAGTTGTTTTAGGTAGGTTGGATGGGTATGAGTTAGTTTGGGTTAGTTTAGGTGGGTTCAAGTAGGTATGGGTATGTTTTAGTTGATGGGCATGGGTTGTGGTAGGTATGGGGGTGTATTTATGGATAGAGGTGGATTTGAGCTAGTATAGGTGAGTTTTGTTATATATGGGTGGGTAGAAATGGGTATGGCTATGTATAGATTAGATTTAGTAGGTATGAGTAGGTATAAGTGGGTATGGGATGGTATAAGTAGTTTCAGAGCTATATGGGTGAGTTTCGATGGGTAAGTATGGGTATAGGTATTATGGAGGATGGGGGGTGGGTAAGAATAGGTATGGGTATGAAGGAGTAGTAATGGGTTTGTATTGGTATGGATAGGTATAGGGGGTAGGCATGGTTTGGGTGAATGAGGGTAATTATTAGTAGGTATAGATGGATAGTCGTGGGTATGGGTTTGTATGAGTGAGTATGTATGGATTAGGATAGGTATGAGTGTGTATGGGTGGGTATGAATGGGTATAGATTGGATTAGGTTTTTTTGGGTAGGTATATGTGAGTTTCAGTAGGTAAGGATAGGTATAGGTTATTATATGTATGTATGGGCAAATAGGGGTGGGTCTGGGTATATGGGGATAGGTATAAGTGGGTACAAGTAAGTAAAAGTTGGAGGAGTTATGAAGGGGTAAGTATAGCTAGGTGGGTATTGGTTTGAGGTGGGTATGGTGTAAAATAGGGGGTATAAGTTGGATATGGAGGGGTATGGTAGGGTGGGGATGTATAAAGGTAGGAAAGGGTAGGTATGTGTGGGTAAAAGTGGATTGGAGGGGGTATGAGTGTGTCGAGGTTGGTATGAGCGGGTCGGGGTAGGTATGGGTGGGTTTTAGTGGTTGAGGGTAGGTCTGGGTAAGTAGGGATAGGTATTAGTGGGTATGGTTGATAGGGATACTTATAAGTGGGTATGAGTATAGTTGGGTAGGTATAGATACGTATAGGTTGGTTTAGGTAGGTATAGATAAGTAGGGGTGGGTATAGGTGGGTTTGGATAGATAACGATAAGTATGGGTGGATTGTATTGGGTATAAGTGGGTCGGGGTTGATATACATATGGTTAGGTGAGTGGAGTGCATATAGTTAGGTATAGATAGATGCGGGTGGGTATAAATGAGTTGGACAAGGTATGGATAGAGTGAGGGTAGGTATAAGTTGGTATTGGTGACTAGGATACGTATGAGTTGGTTTGGGTGGGTTCTGGTAGGTATAGGTAAGTTTCAGTTGATGGGCTTGTGTTGTGGTGGGTATGGGGGTGTATCTGTGGGTAAAGGTGGATTTGAGCCGGCAGAGGTGGGTTCGGTGTGTATGGGTTGGTATAAATTGGTATGGCTATATACATATGGGATTTGGTGGGTAGGAGTTGGAATAAGTAGGTAAGAGAGAGTATCGATAGTTTTATATCTATATAGGTAAATTTCAGTTGATGAGCGTGGGTTGTGGTAGGTATTGGGGTGTATTTATAGGTAAAGATGGATTTGAGCCGACATTGGTGAATTTCGGTAAGTATGGGTAGGTTTAAATCGGTATAGCTATGTAAAAATAGGATTTGGTGGGTATGAGTAGGTATAAGTTGGTATAGATAGATGGTGGTAGGTTAGGATGGGTATGAGTGAGTATGCATGGATTAGGATGGGTATAAGTGGGTATGGGTGGGTATGAATGGGCATGGTTTGGATTGGGTTTTTTTGGATAGGTATGTGTGAGTTTCAGTAGGTGAGGATGGATATGGGTGATTATATATATATGTATAGGAATATAGGGGTGGGTATGGTATATGGGGATGGGTATGGGTGATTATATGTATGTATCGGAATATAGGGGTGGGTATAGAATGTGGGGATGGGTATGGGTGGGTACAAGTAAATAAGGGTGGAATGAGGTATGAATGGGTAAGTATGGCTAGGTGGGTGGTTGTTTAAGGTAGGTATGGGGTATAATGGGGGTATAAAGTGGATATAGGGGGGTATAGTGGCGTGGGGATGTATAAAGTTAGGAAAGGGTAAGCATGCGTGGGTATAAAAGGGTTGGGGTCGATATAAATGGGTCGAGGTTGGTATGAACGGGTTAGATATGTATGGGTTTTTGTGGTTGAGGGTAGGTCTGGGTTAGAGGGGGGTATTAGTTAGTATGATGGGTAGGGATACATATAGGTGGGTATGAGTATGTATGGGTAGGTTGGGGTGTGTATAGATGGGCATAGGTAGGTCGAGGTGGGTATAGATAAGTAACGATAGGTATATGTATATTTGGATAGACGACGATAGGTATGGGTGTGTTGTATTGGGTATGAGTGGGTTGGGGTTTGTATAGATGACGTTAGGTGGGTGGGGTATATATAGGTAGGTATTGATAGTGCGGGTGGGTATGAAGGAGTTGGACTAGGTATGGATAGGGTTAGGGTGGGTATGACTTGTTATGAGTGGGTTAGATGGGTATGAGTTAGTTTGTGTTAGTTTGGGTGGGTTTAGGTGGGTTCAGGTGGGTATGGGTAAGTTTCAGTTAATGGACGTGGGTTGTGGTATGTATGGGAATGTATCTATAAGTAAAGCTGGATTTGAGCCGATATTGGTAGGTTTCGATATGTATGGGTGGGTATAAATGGGTATGACTATGTAAAGATAGGATTTAGCGGGTATGAGTAAGTATTTGTAAGTATAGATGGATTGTCGTAGGTAAGGGTGGGTATGAGTGAGTATGCATGGATTAGGATGGGTATGAGTGTGTATGGCTGGGTATGAATGGGTATGGATTGGATTGGGTTTTCTTAGGTAGGTATGTATGAGTTTCAGTGGGTAAGGATGGGTATGGGTGATTATATAAATTTGGATATATAAAGGTAGGTATGGGTATATTGGGATCGGTATGGGTGGGTATAAGTAAGTAAGGGTAGAAAGAGGTATAAATGGGTATATATGGCCGGGTGGGTATTAGTTTGAGGTGGGCATGGGGTACAATATGGGGTATAAGGTGGATATGGTGGGGTATGACGGGCTGAGGATATATAAAGCTAGAATAGGGTTGGTATAGGTGGGTATGAGTGGGTTGGGGTGGGTATGAGTGGGTCGAGGTTGGTATGAGCTGGTTTGGGTAAGTATGGGTCGATTTTGGTGGTTGAGGGTAGGTCTGGGTGAGTAGGGGTGGGTATTGGTTGGTATAGTGGGTAGGGATACATATAGGTGGGTATGAGTACGTATGGGTAGGTTGGGGTGGGTATAGATGGCCATAGGTAAGGCAAGGTGGGTATAGATAAGTAGGGGTAGGTATGGGTTAGTTTGAATAGATGATGATAGGTATGGGTGAGTTATGTTAGGTATAAATAGGTTAAGGTTGATATACATATGGTTATGTGGGTGGGGTACATATAGGTGGGTATAGATGGGTACGGGTGGGTATGAATGAGTTGGACTAGGTATAGATAGGGTGAGGGTGGGTATGAGTTGTTTTGGTTGGGTTGGATATGTATGAGTTGGTTTGGGTTAGTTTGGGAGGGTTTTGGTGGGTTTGGATAGGTATAGATAAGTTTTAGGTAATAGATATGGATTGTGGTGGATATGGGGGTGTTTCTATGGATAAAGCTAGATTTGAGCTAGTATTAGTGGGTTTCAGTGTGTATGGGTGGGCATAAATGGGTATGGCTATATAAAGATAGGATTTGGTGGGTATGAGTAGGTATAAGTTGGTATAGATGGATGGTGCTAGGTAAGGATGGGTATGAGTGAATATGTATGGATTAGGATATGTATGAGTGGGTATGGGTGGGTATGAATAGGTATGGATTAGATTGGGTTTTTTTGGGTAGGTATGCATGAGTTTTAGTTGGTAAGGATGGGTATGGGTGATTAAATATATGTATAGGCATATAGGGGTAACTATAGGTATGGGTGGGTATAAATAAATAAGGGTGGAAAGAGGTATAAATGGGTAAGTGTGGCTAGGTGGATATTGGTTTTGGTCTACATGGGGTAGAATAGGGCGTATAAGGTAGATATAGGGGGGTATGGTAGGATGGGGATGTATAAAGCTAGGAAATAGTAGGTATTGGTAGGTATGAGTGGGTTTGGGTGGGTATGAGTGGGTCGAGGTTGGTATGAGCTAGTTGGGGTAGGTATATGTGGGTTTTGGTGGTTGAAGGTAGGTCTGGATAAGTAGGGGTGGGTATTATTTGGATAGATGATGATAGGTATGGATGGGTTGTGTTGGGTATGAGTGGGTTGGGATTGGTATACATATGGTTAGGTAGGTTGAGTACATAGGTGGGTATAGATGGGTATGGATGGGTATGAATAAGTTGGACTGGGTATAGATAGGGTGATATTGGGTATGAGGTTTTATGGGTGGGTTGGATAGGTATGAGTTGTTATGGGTGGGTTGGATAGGTATGAGTTGGTTTGGGTTAGTTTTGGTTGGTTTAGGTGGGTTCGGGTAGGTATAGGTAAGTTTTAGTTGATGAACGTGGGTTGTGGCGGGTATGGGGGTGTATCTATAGATAACGTTGGATTTGAACAAGCATTAGTGGGTTTCGGTCTGTATGGGTGGGTATAAATGGGTATGGCTATGTAAAATTAGAATTTGGTGGGTATGAGTTAATATTAGTGGGTATAGATAGATGGTGGTAGGTAGGGGTTGGTATGAGTGAGTATGCGTGGATTAGAATGGGTATGAGTAAATATATGGGTGGGCGCTTATGTATGTATGTATGTGGGTAGGTATATGTGTGCGTGGATATGTGGATATTTAATAGGTAGGTAGTTGGATTTGTTGTTGGGTAGGTGGAAGATATATATGTGGTGGTTTGTACATGTATAGGTAGGTGGGTTGGTGTTTGCGTGGTTAGGTGGGTGCTTAGGTATATGTGTGTGGGTCGGTGAGTAGGTGTATGTATGGGTGGGTATGTTATTGGGTGGGTAGATAGTATATTTTTATGCATGAATGGGTGTATTGGTGTACATGAATGGGTAGGTAGGTGCGTGAGTATATGCATTGGTGTGTTAGTGTGCGTGAATAAGTGGGTATGTATGTGTATGGATGGGTATGTATGAATAGTTGCGTAGGTGGGTGAGTATGTGTGTATATGAGTGGGTGTATATGGATGGGTTTGTATGGGTACGTGGGTAGGTATATATTAGTATAATTGGGTCTGTGGTTGGGTATGTGTATATGGGTAGGTAAGTAAGTACGTACGTATATGTGTACAAGTGTATATATATGGATGAGTGTGTGTGGGGGTGGGTGGGTTGGTATATGTGTTTGGATGAGTGGGTATAGGTAAATAGGTGTATGTGTATGAGTCGATAGATAGGTGGGTGGGTATATATATGTCGGTGGGTGCATGGGTAAATGGTTGTTTGTATGGGTAGGTGGATTGGCGGGTATATATGCGTGGGTAGATGGATAGGGAAGTATGTGTAGGTTGGTAGGCGAGTATGTGTGAGTGGGTAACTGGGTGGGTATATACGTGTTGGTGGGTGAGTGGGTATACAAATAGGTAGTAGGTATGTGTATGTTAATTGGTTTATATGGGTAGATGGGTAAGTGGGTGTGAGTTGGTAGGTATATATATATAAAGGTGGGTATAGGGGGGTAGATAGGTAGGTATGCCAAGGTATATGTGGGGGTGGATAAGTATGTGGGTGGGTGTATATGGGTTGGTGTATGGGTATACGTAAGTTAGTGGATAGGTGGGTGGGTGTAAGTGGCTGGGTATAGACCATATGCGTAGATATTTACGTGAGTAGTTTGGTGGGTGGGTATATGGGTAGGTTTATATATGTGGGTGGGTGAGTATGTATTTATGGATGGGGTGTGCATAGATTGGTGGGCGGGTATATGTGGGTACGTGGGTGGGTGTGCATGGGTGTGTATATAGATGAGTGGGTAGGTATGTGTTTATATTGGTAAATATATAGGTGTGCCTATATAGGTGTGTATGTAGAAGGGTATACGTAGGTGTGTACGTATAGATGGGTGAATATATGGTTTCGTATGTATGAATGGATGGGTGTGTGAGTATGGGTGTATAGTTGGGTATGGGTAGGTAAGGTGGGTTGACTTATGTGTGTGGGTTGGGTAGTGTATGTGGTTAGGTGGGTGAATACATACATAAGTAGGTAAGGGGTATGTATGTATGTGTGTGCTTATACGTATGAATGAGTGGGTGTACATATAGATGGGTGGGTGTACGTTGGTATATGGGGATGTATCTGTGGGTAAAGGTGGATTTGAGCCGGCATATGAGGGTTTCGGTGTGTACAGGTGGGTATAAATAGGTATGGCTATGTATAGATAAGATTTGGTGGGTATGAGTAGGTATAAGTGGGTATTGGAGTGTATAGGTAGTTTCGGATCTGTATGGGTGAGTTTCCGTGGGTAAGTATGGATATGGGTATGTATAGAGGATAGGGGTGGGTAAGAATGGGTATGGGTAGGTATAAGGGGTAGTAATGGGTTTGTATTGGTATAGATAGGTATAGGGGATGGCCGTGTTATAGGTGAATAAGGGTAGGTAGGGGTAGATATTAGTGGGTATAGATTGATGGTGGTAGGTAGGCATGGGTATGAGTGAGTATGCAAGGATTATGATGGGTATAAGTGTAAATGGGCGGGTATGAATGGCGTATGGATTGGATTTAGGTTTTTTTTGGTAGGTATGCATGAGTTTCAGTGGGTGAGGATGGGTATGGGTGATTATATATATGTATGGGCATATAGGGGTGAGGATGGGTATGGGTGGGTACAATTAAGTAAGGGTGGAAGGAGGTATAAATGGGTAAGTGTGGCTGGGTGGGTATTGGTTTGAGGTGGGCATGGGGTAGAATGGGGGGTATAAGGTGGATATGGGGGGGTATGGTGGGGTGGGGATGTATAAAGCTAGAAAAGGATAGGTATGGGTGGGTATGAGTGGGTTGGGGCTGGTATGAGTGGGTCGAGGTTGGTATAAGCTGGTTGGGGTAGGTATGGGTGGGTTTTGTTGGTTGAGGATAAGTCTGGGTGAGTGAGGTGGGTATTGGTTGGTATGGTGGGTAGGGAGACATATAGATGGGTATGAATGTATATGGTTAGGTTGGGGTGAGTATAAATGGGCATAGGTAGGTCGAGGTGGGTATAGATAAATAGGGGTAGGTATGAGTGGGTTTGGATATATGACGATAGGTATGGGCGGATTATATTGGGTATGAGTAGGTTGGGGTTGGTATACATATGGTTAGGTGGGTGGGGTATATATGGGTGGATATAGATGGGTGCGGGTGGGTATGAATGAGTTCGACTGGGTATGGATAGGTTGAGGGTGGGTATAAGTTGTTATGGGTGGGTTAGATAGGTATGAGTTGGTTTGGGTTAGTTTGGGTGGGTTTATATGGGTTCGGGTAGGTATGGGTAAGTTTAAGTTGATGGATATGGGTTGTGGTGGGTATGGGCCTGTATCTATGGGTAAAGCTAGATTTGAGTCGATATTGGTGGGTTTCGGTGTGTATAGATGGGTATAAATAGGTATGACTATGTAAAGAAGGGATTTGGTGGGTATAAATAGGTATAAGTAGGTATGGGAAGGTATACGTAGTTTCGAATCTGAATGGGTGAGTTTCAGTGGGTAAGTATGGGTATGTGTATGTATGGAGGATGGGGGTTGGTAAGAATAGGTATGGGTAGGTATGAAGGGGTAGTAATGGGTTTATATTGGTATGGATAGGTATAGAGGGTGGGTATGGTATGGGTGAATATGAGTAGGTAGGGGTAGATATTAGTGGGTATAGATGAATGGTGGTGGGTATGGGTGGGTATGAATGAGTATGCTTGGATTAGGTTGGGTATGAGTGTGTATGGGCGGGTATGGATTAGATTGGGTTTTTTTGGATAGGTATATGTGAGTTTCAGTGAGTGACGAAAGTATGGGTGATTATATATATATGAGCATATAGGGCTGGGTATGGGTATGTGGGGATAGGTATGGGTGGGTATAAGTAAGTAAGGGTGGGAGGAGGTATGAATGGGTAAGTGTGGCTGGGTGGGTGTTGGTTTTAATTGGGTATGGGGTATAATGGGGAGGTATAAGGTGGATATGGGGGGGTATGATGGGGTGGTGATGTATAAAGCTATGTATGAGTGGGTTAGAGCCAGTATGAGTGTGTCGAGGTTGCTACGAGCAGGTTAAGGTAGGTATGGGTGGGTTTTGGTGATTGAGGGTGAGTCTGGGTGAGTTGGCGTAGGTATTGGTTGGTATGGTGGGTAGGGATATATATAGGTGGGTATGAGTATGTATAGGTAGGTTGGGGTGGGGATAGATAGATATAGGTAGGTCGAGGTGGGTATATATAAGTAGGGATGGGTATAAATGGGTTTTGATAGATAACGATAAGTATGGGTGGGTTGTGTTAGGTATGAGTAGATCGAGACTGGTATACATATGGTTAGGTGAGTGGGGTGAATATAGGTGGGTATAGATAGGTGTGGGTGGGTATAAATGAGTTAGACTGGGTAAAGGTAGGGTGAGGATGGGAATAAGTTGTTATAGGTTGGTTGGATGGGTATGAGTTGGTTTGGGTTGGTTTGGGTGGGTTTAGGTGGGTTCGGGTAGGTATGGGTAAGTTTCAGTTTATAGGCATAGGTTGTGGTGGTATGGAGGTATATCTACGAGTAAAGGTGGATTTGAGCTGGCATAGGTGGGTTTCGATGTGTATGGGTGAGTATAAATGGGTATGGCTATGTACAGATGGGATTTGGTTGGTATAAATAGGTATAAGTATGTATGGGAGGGTATAGGTAGTTTCGAATCTGTATGGGTGAGTTTCAGCGGGTAAGTATGGGTATGAGTATGTATGGAGGATGGGGGTGGGTAAGAATGGGTATAGGTAGGTATAAAAGGGTAGTAATAGGTTTATATTGGTATGGATAGGTATAGGGTATAGGCGTGGTATGGGTGAATGGGGGTAGGTATGGGTAGATATTAGTGGGTATAAATGGATAGTGGTGGGTATGGGTGGGTATGAGTGAGTATGCATGGATTATGATGAGTATGAGTGTATTTGGTCGGGTATGAATGGGTATGGATTGGATTGGGTTTTAATGGGAAAGTATGGGTATGTGGGGATGGGTATGGGTGGGTACAAGTAAGTAAAGGTGGGAATAGGTATAAATGGGTAAGTGTGGCTGGGTGGGTGTTGGTTTGGGTATGGGGTACAATATGGGGTATAAGGTGGATATGGAGGGGTATGGTGGAGTGGGGATATATAAAGCTAGGAAAGGGAAGGTATGAGTGGGTATGAGTGGGTTAGAGTGGGTATAGGTGTGTCGAGGTTGGTATGAGTGGGTTGGGGTAGGTATGGGTGGGTTTTGGTGGTTGAGGGTGGGTCTAGTGAGTGGGGGTAGGTATTGGTTGGTATAGTTGGTAGGGATACATATAAGTGGTTATGAGTATGTATGGGTAGGTTGGGGTGAATATAGATACATATAGGTTGGTTGAGGTGGGTATAGATAAGTAGGGGTGGGTATGGGTAGGTTTGGATAGATAACGATAATTATATGTGGGTTGTGTTGGGTATGAGTAAGTCAAGGTTGATATACATATGGTTGGGTAAGTAGGGTGCATATAGGTGGGTATAGATAGGTGCGGGTGGGTATAAATGAGTTGGACTAGGTATGGGTAGGGTGAGGGTGGGTATGAGTGAGTATGCATGGATTAGGATGGGTATTAGTGTATATGGGCGGGTATGAATGGGTATGGATTGGATTAGATTTTTTAGGGGTAGGTATATGTGAGTTCCAGTGGGTGAGGATGGGTATGGGTGACTATATATATGTATGGACATATAGTAATGGGTATGGCTATGTGGGGATGGGTATGGTTGGGTACAAGTAAGTAAAGATGGGAGGAGGTATGAATGGGTAATTGTGGCTAGGTGGGTATTGGTTTGAGGTGGGTTTAGGGTAGAATGGGGGATATAAAGTGGATATAGGGGGTATAGTGGCGTAGGGATATATAAAGCTATGAAACGGTAGGTATGGGTCGATATGAGTGGATTGGGGCTGCTATGAGTGGGACTAGGTTGATATGAGTGGGTTGGGATAGGTATGGGTGGGTTTTAGTGGTTGAAGGTGGGTCTGGGTGAGTGGGGGTGGGTATTGATTGGTATGGTGAGTAGGGATATATATAGGTGGGTTTGAGAGCTTATGGGTAGGTTAGGGTGGGTATATATAGGCATAGGTAGGTCAAGGTGGGTATAGATAAGTAGGGGTGGGTATGGGTAGGTTTGGATAGATGACAATAAATTTGGGTTGGCTTTATTATGTATAAGTGGGTTGGGGTTGGTATACATATCGTTAGGTGGGTGGGGTATATATAGGTACGTATAGATGGGTGCAGGTGTATGGGTATGAGTTGGTTTAGGTTGTTATGTATGGGTTGGATGGGTATGAGTTGGTTTGGGTTGGTTTGGGTGGGTTTAGGTGGGTTCGGGTAGGTATTGGTAAGTTTCAGTTGATGGGCATGCGTTGTGGTAGGTATAAGGGTGTATCTATGGTTAAAGGTGGATTTGAGCCGTTATTGGTGGGTTTCGGTGTATATGGGTGGGTTTAAATGGGTATGGCTTTTTAAAGATGGGATTTTGTGGGTATGAGTAGGTATAATTATGTATAAATGGACGGTGGTATGTAATAGTGGGTATGAGTTAGTTTGCATGGATTAGGATGGATATGAGTGTGTATGGGCGAGTTATAATGGATATGAATTGGATTGGGTTTTTTTGGGTAGATATGTGTGAGTTTCAGTAGGTGAGGATAGGTAAGGGTGATTATATATATGTATGGGTATATAGGGGTGGGTATGGATATATAGAGATAGGTATGAGTGGGTATAAATAAGTAAGGGTGGGAGGAGATATAAATGGGTAAGTATAGCAAAGTGGATGTTAGTTTGAGGTTGGTATGGGGTTAAATACGGGGTATAAAGTGGATATGGGGGGTATGGTGCATTTGGGATGTATAAAGCTAGGAAAGGGTAGGTATGGGTGGGTATGAATGGGTTGGGGCGGGTATGAGTAAGTCGAGGTTGGTATGAGTGGGTTGGGGTAGATATGGGTGGGTTTTGGTGGTTGAGGGTGGGTCTGGGTGAGTGGGGGTGGGTATTAGTTCGTATAGTGGGTAGAAATACATATAAGTGGATATGAGTATGTATGGGTTAGTTGGGGTGGGTATAGATGGGCATAGGTAGGTCGAGGTGGGTATAGATAAGTAGGGGTGGGTATGGGTGTGTTTGGATAGATGACGATAAGTATGGGTGGGTTGTATTGGATATGAATGGATTGGGGTTGGTATGCATATAGATAGGTGGGTGGGGTGTATATGGGTGGGTATAGATGGCTACGCGTGGGTATAAATGAGTTAGACTAGGTATAGGTTAGGTAAGGGTGGGTATGAGTCTTTATGCATAGGTTGGATGGGTATGAGTTGGTTTGGGTTAGTTTGGGTGGGTCTATATGGGTTCGGGTAGGCATGGGTAAGTTTCAATTGATGGACATGGGTTGTGGTGGGTATGGGTGGGTATAAATGGGTATGGCTATATAAAGATGTAATTTGATGGGTATGAGTAGGTATAAGTAGGTATCGATGGATTGTCATAGGTAGGGGTCGGTATGAGAGAGTATGCAAGGATTAGGATGGGTATGAGTGTGTATAGGCAAGTATGAATGGGTATGGATTGGATTGGGTTTTTTTGCGTAGGTTTGTGTGAGTTTTAGTGTGTAAGGATGGGTATGGGTGATTATTTTATAGGCATATATGGGTGTGTATGGGTATGTGGGGATGGGTATGGGTGATTATATGTATGCATGGGCATATAAGGGTAGGTATAGGTATGTGGGGATGGGTATGGGTGGATACAAGTAAGTAAGGGTCGGGGAAGATATAAATAGGTAAGTATGGCTGGGTGGGTATTGGTTTAAAGTGGGCATGGGGTAGAATGGGGGGTATAAGGTGGATATAGGGGGGTATGATGGGGTGGGGATGTATAAAGCTAGAAAATGATAGGTATTGGTGGGTATGAGTGGGTTGGGTCAGGTATGAGTGGGTCGAGATTGGTATGAGCAGGTTGGGGTAGGTATGGGTAGGTTTTGGTGGTTGAGGGTAGGTCTGGGTGGGGGTAGTTATTTATTGGTATAGTGGGTAGGGATACTTATAAGTTGGTATATGTATGTATGGTTAGGTTAGGGTGAGTATAGATGGGCATAAGTACGTTGAGGTGGGTATAGATAAATAGGGGTAGGTATGGGTGGGTTTTGATAGATGACAATAGGTATGGGTGGGTTATGTTAGGTATGAATGGGTTGGGGTTGGTATATATATGGTTAGGTAGATAGGGTAGATATGGGTGGGTATAGATAGGTACGGGTAGATATGAATGAGTTAGATAAGGTATGGATAGGGTGGGTGGGTATGAGTTGTTATGGTTGGGTTGGATGGGTATGAGTTGGTTTGGGTTAGTTTGGGTGGGTTTTGGTGGGTTCAGGTAGGTATGGGTAAGTTTTAGTTGATGGATGTAGGTTGTGGTGGGTATGGGAGTGTATCTATAGGTAAAGCTAGATTTGAGCCGGCATTGGTGGGTTTTGGTGTGTATGGGTAAGTATAAATACGTATGGCTATGTAAGGATGGGATTTGGTGGGTATAAGTAGGTATAAGTGGGTATAGATAGATGGTGGTAGGTAGAGGTAGGTATGAGTGAGTATATATGGATTAGGATGGGTATGAGTATGTATAGGCGGGTATGAATGGGTATGGATTGGATTAGGTTTTTTGGGTAGGTATGTACGAGTTTCAGTGGGTGCGGATTGGTATGGGTGATTATATGTATGCATGGGCATATAGGGGTGGGTATGGGTATATGGGGATGGGTATGGGTGTGTACAAGTAAGTAAGGGTGGGATAAGGTATAAATGTGTAAGTGTAGCTGGGTGAGTATTGGTTTGAGGTGGGCATGGGGTAAAATAGGGCGTATAAGGTAGATATAGGGGGGTATGGTGGCATGGGGATGTATAAAGCTAGGAAAGTATAGGTATGGGTGAGTATGAATGGGTTTGGGCAGGTATGAGTGGGTCAGGGTAGGTATGAGTGGGTCGAGGTTGGTATGAGCTGTTTAGGGTATGTATGGGTTAGTTTTATTGGTTGAGGGTATATTTGGGTGAGTGGGGGTGGGTACTAGTTGGTATAATGGGTAGGGATATATATAGGTGGGTATGAGTTGTGTGTAGGTTGGGATGGGTATAAGTAGGTCGAGGTGGGTATAGATAAGTAAGGGTAGGTATGGGTAGGTTTGGATATATGACGATAGGTATGTGTGGGTTATGTTGGGTATGAGTGGGTTAGGGTTGGTATACATATGGTTAGGTGTGTGGGGTGTATATGGGTGGGTATAAATAGGTGCGGGTAGGTATGAATGAGTTGGACTGGGTATGGATAGGGTTAGGGTGGGTATGAGTTGTCATGGGTAGGTTGGATAGGTATGAGTTGGTTTGGGTTAGTTAGGGTGGGTTTAGGTGGGTTCGGGTAGGTATGGGTAAGTTTCAGTTGATAGATATGGGTTGTAGTAGGTATGGGGGTGTCTCTATCGGTAAAACTAAAATTGAGTCGACATTGGTGGGTTTCGATATATATAGGTGGTATAAATGGGTATGGATATGTAAAGATGAGATTTAGTAGGTATGAGTAGGTATTAGTAGGTATAGATTGATAGTGGTAGGTAGAGGTTGGTATGAGTTTGTATGCATAGATTAGGATGAGTATAGTGAGTATGTATGGATAAGGATGGGTATTAGTGTGTATGGGCAGGTATGAATAGGTATGGATTAGATTGGGTTTTTTTAGGTAGGTATGTATGAGTTTCAGTGGGTGAGGATGGGTATGGGTGATTATATATATGTATGGGCATATAGGGGTGGGTATGGGTATGTGGGGATGGGTATGGGTAAGTACAAGTAAGTAAGGGTAGGAGAAGGTATGAATCGGTAAGTGTGGCTTAGTGGATATTGGTATGAGGTGGGTATAGGGTTGAATGGTGGGTATAAAGTGGATATGGGGGGGTATAGTGTGGTGGGGATTATAAAGCTAGGAAAGGGTAGGTATGGTGGGTATAAGTAGGTTGGGGCTAGTATGAATGGGTCAAGGTTTGTATAAATTGGTTGGGGTAGGTATGGGTGGGTTTTGGTGGTTGAGGGTGGGTCTAGGTTAGTGAGGGTAGGTATTAGTTTATATAGTGGGTAGGGATATATATAGGTCGGTATGAGTATGTATGCGTAGGTTGGAGTGGGTATAGATTGGCATAGGTAGGTCAAGGTGGGTAAAGATAATTAAGGGTGGGTATGGATAGGTATGGATGGGTTGTATTGGGTATGAGTGGGTTGAGGTTAGTATATATATGGTTAAGTAGGTATGGTATATATGGATATGTATAGATGGGTACGGGTGGGTATGAATGAGTTGGACATTGTATGAGTAGGGTGAGGGTAGATATGAGTTGTTATTGGTAGGTTGGATGGGTATGAGTTGGTTTGCGTTAGCTTAAGTGGGTTTAGGTGGGTTCGGTTAGGTACAGGTAAGTTTCAGTTGATGGGCATGGGTTGTAGTGAGTATAAGCATATATCTGTGAGTAAAGGTAGATTTGAGCTGGCATAAGTAGGTTTCATTATATATAGATGGGTATAAATGGGTATGGCTATGTACAAATGTGATTTGGTGGGTATGAGTAGGTATAATTGGGTATGGGAGGGTATAGGTAGTTTCGGAGCTGTATAGGTGAATTTCGGTAGGTAAGTATCGGTATGGGTATGTATGGAGGATGGGGGTGGCTAAGAATAGGTTTGGATAGGTATGAAGGGGTAGTAATGGGTTTGAATTGGTATGGATTGGTATGGGGGGTAGGCGAGGTATGGGTGACTGGGGTAGATATTAGTGGGTATAGAAGGATGGTGGTAGGTATGGATGGATATGAGTGAGTATGCATGAATTAGAATGGGTATGACTGCGTATGGGCGGGTATGAATAGGTATGGATTAGATTGGGATTTTTTGGATAGATATGTCTAAGTTTCAATGGGTGAGGATTGGTGTGGGTGATATATATATGTATGGGTATATAGTGGTGGGTTTGGGTATGTAGGGATGGGTATAGGTAGGTACAAGTAAGTAAGGGTGGAAGGAGGTATAAATGAGTAAGTATGTCTAGGTGGATATTTGTTTGAGGTGGGTATAGGGTAAAATAGGGGGTATAAAGTGGATATGGGGGGGTATAGTAGGGTGGGGATGTATAAAGCTATGAAAAGGTAGGTATTAGTTGTTTGGGGCTGGTATAAGTTGGTCGAGGTTGGTATGAGCGGGTTGGGGGGTATTGGTGGTTAAGGGTGGGTCTGGGTACGTGGGGATAGGTATTGGTTGGTATGGTCGGTAGGGATACATATAGGTAGGTACAAGTACTTATGGGTAGGTTGGGGTGGGTATAGATGGGCATAGGTAGGTATTGATAAGTGAGGGTGGGTATGAGTTGTTATGGGCGGGTTGGATGGTTATGAGTTGGTTTGGGTTGGTTTGGGTGGGTTTAGGTAGGTTTGGGTAGGTATGGGTAAGTTTTAGTTGATGGATATGGGTTGTGGCTGGTATGGGGGTGTATTTGTGAGTAAAGGTAGATTTAAGACTGCATATATGGGTTTCGATATGTATGGGTGGGTGTAAATGGGTATAGTTGTATACAGATGGGATTTGGTAGGTATGAGCAGGTATAAGTGTGTATAGGTAGTTTCGGATCTGTATGGGTTAGTTTCGATGGGTAAGTATGGGTTTGGGTATGTATAGAGGATGGGGGTGGGTAAGAATTGGTAAGGGTAGGTATGAAGGGCTAGTAATGGGTTTGTATTGGTATGGATCGGTATGGCGGGTGGGAATGGTATGGGTGAATAGGGGTTGGTAGGGGTAGATATTAGTGGGTATAGATGGATAGTAGTGGGTATGGGTGGGTATGAGTAAGTATACATGGATTAGGATGATTATGAGTGTGTATGGGTGGGTATGAATGGGTATAGATTGGATTGGGTTTTATTAGGTAGGTATAAATGAATTTCAGTGGGTGAGGATAGGTATGGGTGATTATATGTATGTATGGGCATTTAGGGGTTGGTATATATATGTAGGGATTAGTATGTATCGGTATGAGTAAGTAAGGGTAGGAGGAGGTATGAATGGGTAAGTATGGTTGGGTGGGTATTGGTTTGGGGTGGGTATGGGGTAGATATAAGGTGGATATATAGAGGTATAGTGGCGTGGGGATATATAAAGCTAAGAAAGGGTACGTATAGGTGGGTATGAGTAAGTTGGGGTGGGTATGAATGGGTCGAGGTTGGTATGAGCATATATGGGTAGATTGGGGTAGGTATAAATGGGCATAGGTAGGTCAAGATTAAGTATAGATAAATAGGGATGGGTATGGGTGGGTATGGATAGATAACGATAGATTTGAGTGGGTTATGTTGGGTATGAGTGGGTTGGGTTGGTATGAGTTATTATGGGTGGGTTGGATGGGTATGAGTTGGTTTGGGTTGGTTATGGTAGGTTTAGGTGGGTTCGGGTAGGTATACGTAAGTTTCAGTTGATGGGCATGGGTTGTTGTGGATATAGGAGTCTATCTTTGCGTAAAGGTTGATTTGAGTCGATATTGGAGGGTTTTATTATGTATGGGGGGGGTATAAATAGGTATGGCTATATACAAACGGGATTTTGTGGGTATGAGTAGGTATAAATGGATATAGGAAGGTATAAGTAGTTTCAAAGCTGTATGAGTAAGTTTCAGTGGGTTAGTATGGGTATGGGTATGTATAGAGGATAGAAGTGGGTAAAAATATGTATGGGTAGGTATGAAGGGGTAGTAATGGGTTTGTATTAGTATGGATATATATAGGGGGTGTGTGTAGTATGGGTGAATAGGGGTAAATAGGGGTAGATATTAGTGGTTATAAATAGATGGTGGTGGGTATAAATGGATATAAGTTAGTATACATAGATTATGATGGGTATTAGTGTGTATGTGCGAGTATGAATGGGTATGGATTGGATTGGTCTTTTTTGGGTAGGTATGTATAAATTTCAGAGGGTGAGGATGGGTATGGGTAATTATATGTATGTATAGGCATATAAGGGTGGGTATGGGTATGTAGAGATGGGTATGGGTGGCTACAAGTAGATATGGGGGGGTATGGGGGAGAATAGGAGGTATAAAGTGGATATGGGGGGTATGGTAGGGTGGGGATATGTAAAGCTAGGAAAGGATAGGTATGAGTGGGTATGAGTTGGTTGGGGCGGGTATGCGTAGGTTGAGTTTGGTATGAGCTAGTTAGGGTAGGTATGGGTAGAATTTGGTGGTTGAGGGTGGGTCTGGGTGAGTGGGGGTGGGTATTAGTTGGTATGGTAGGTAGGGATATATATAGGTAGGTATGAGTACGTATGGGTAGGTTGGGGTGGGTATAGATAGGTATAAGTAGGTCGAGGTAGGTATAGATAAGTAGGGGGGTATGGCTTGGTTTGAATAGGTGATGATAGGTATGGTTGGGTTGTATAGGTATAAGTTGGTTGGGGTTGGTATACATATGGTTAGGTGGGTGGGGTACATATAGGTAGGTAAAGATGGGTACAGGTGGGTATAAATGAGTTGGACTGGGTATCGATAGGGTGAAGATATGAGTTGTTATGGATGGGTTGGATGGGTATGAGTTGGTTTGGGTGGGTTTATGTGGGTTAGTGTAGGTATGGGTAAGTTTAATTGATGCGCATGGGTTGTGGTCGGTAAGGGGGTGTATATAGGGGTAAAGGTGGGTTTCGGTGTGTATGGGTGGGTATAAATGGGTATGGCTATATATAGATGGGATTTGGTGGGTATGAGTAAGTATAAGTGGGTATGGGAGGGTATAGGTTATTTTAAATCTGTATGGGTAAGTTTTGGTGGGTAAGTATGGGTATGGGTATATGTAGAGGTTGGGGATAGGTAAGAATAAGTATAAAGAGGTAGTAATAGGTTTGTATTGGTATGGGTAGGTATGGGGCGTGGGCATGGTATATGTGAATGGGCATAGGTAGGGGTAGATATAGGTGGGTGGTAGTAGATATGGGTGGGTATAAGTGAGTATGCATGGATTATGATTGATATAAGTGTGTATGGGCTGGTATGAATGGGTATGTATTATATTAGGTTTTTTTGGGTAGGTCTGTATGAGTTTTAGAGGGTGAGGATAGGTATGGAAAATTATATATATGTATAGACATATAGGGGTGGGTATGGATATGTGGGGATGAGTATAGGCGGGTACAAGTAAGTAAGGATGGAAGGAGGTATGAATGGGTAAGTATAGCTGGGTGGGTATTGGTTTGAAGTGGGTATGGGGTAGAATGGGGGTATAAGGTGGATATAGGGGGTATGGTGGGATGGAGATATATTAAGCTAGAAAAGGGTAGGTATTAGTAGGTTGGGGCGGGTATGAGTGGATCGAAGTTGGTATAAGCAGGTTGGGGTAGGTTTGGGTTGGTTTTGGTAGTTAAAGGTGGGTCTGGGTGAGTGGGCGTGGATACTGGTTAGTATAGGGGGTAGGAATACATATAGGTAGGTATGAGTATGTATGAGTAGGTTGGGATAGGTATAGATGGGCATAGGTAGCTCGAGGTCGGTATAGATAAGTAAGGGTGGGTATATGTGTGTTTGGATAGATAACGATAAATATGAGTGGGTCGTATTAGGTATGAGTGGGTTGGGGTCGGTATATATATAGTTAGTTGGGTGGGTAGATATAGGTGGGTATAGATGGGTACGGGTGGGTATAAATGAGTTGGACTAGGTATGGGTAGGGTGAGGGTAGGTATGAGTTGTTATGGGCGGGTTGGATGAGTATGAGTTGGTTTGGGTTGGTTTCGGTGGGTTTAGGTGGGTTCGGGTAGGTATGGGTAAGTTTTAGTTGATGGGCGTGTGTTGTGGTTGGTATGGGGGTGTATCTATAGGTAAAGGTGGAATTGAGCCGGTATAGGTAGGTTTCATTATTTTTGGGTGGGTCTAAATGGGTATGGCTATGTACAAATAGGATTTGGTGGGTATGAGTCGGTATAAGTGGGTATATGAGGGTATATGTAGTTTTAGAGCTGTATGGGTATGTTTCGGTGTGTAAGTATGGGTATGGGTATGTATGAAGGATGGGGGTGGGTAACAATAGGTATGAGTAGGTATGAAGAGGTAGTAAAGGGTTTGTAATGTATTGATAGGTTTGGGGGTGGGCGTGGTATAAGTGAATGGGGGAAAATAGGGGTAGATATTAGTGGGTTAAATAGATGGTGGTGGGTATGGGTAGGTATAAGTGAGTATGCATGGACTAGGATGTGTATGAGTGTGTATGGGCGGGTATGAATAGGTATAGATTGAATTTGGTTTTTTTAGGTATGTATGTGTGAGTTTTTATGGGTAAGGATGGGTATGGGTGATTATATATATGTATGGGCATATAGGGCCATGGGTATGTGGGTTGGGTATGGGTGGGTACAAATAAGTAAAGATGGGAGGAGATATGTATGGGTATGGGTGGGTTTGGATAGATGACGATAGGTATGGATGGGTTGTATTGGGTATATATGGCTTGGGGTTGGTATATATATGGTTAGGTGGGTAGGGAGCATATGGGTTGGTATAGATGGATACGGGTGGGTATGAATAAGTTAAATTAGGTATAGGTAGTGTAAAGGTGGGTATAAGTTGTTATGGGTAGGTTGGATAGGTATGAGTTGGTTTGGGTTGGTTTGGGTAGGTTTAGGTAGGTTCGGGTACGTATGGGTAAGTTTCATTTGATGGGTGTGGGTTTTGGTAGGTATAGGGGATTATCTATAAGTAAAGGTAGATTTGAGTCGGCATGGGTTGGTTTCGGTGTATATAGGTTGGTATGAATGGGTATGGCTATGTACAAATAGGATTTGGTGGGTATGACTCAGTATAAGTGGATATGAGAGGGTATAGGTAGTTTCGAAGCTGTATGGGTGAGTTACGGTAGGTAAATATGGGTATGGGTATGTGTGGAGGATGGGGTTGGGTAAGAATGGGTATGGGCAGGTATGAAGGGGTAGTAATAGCTTTGTATCGGTATAGATAGGTAAGGGGGTTAGGCATGGTATAGGTGAATGAGTATAGGTAAGGGTAGATTTTTGTATGAATAGATGCATGCTGGTGGTTATTGGTGGGTATGAGTGAGTATGTAGGGATTAGGATAGGTATGAGTGTGTATGGGAGGGTATAAATAGGTATAGATTGGATTGGGTTTTTTTGGGTATGTATTTATGAGTTTCAGTGGGTAAGGATGGGTATGGGTGATTATATGTATGTATGGGCATATAGGGGTGGGTAAGGTATGTGGGGATGGATATGGGTGGGTACAAGTAAGTAAGGGTGGGGGGAGGTATGAATGCGTAAGTGTGGCTGGGTGGGTGTTAGTTTGAAGTGGGTATGGGGTAGAATGGGGGGTATAAGGTGGATATAAGGGGGTATGGTAGGGTGGGGATGTATAAAGCTAGGAAAGGGCTGGTATGGGTAGGTATAAATAGGTTGTAGCGGGTATAAGTAGGTCGAGGTTGGTATGAGCGGGTTGGGGTAGGTATGGGTAGGTTTTGGTAGTTAAGGGTGGGTCTGGGTGAGTAGGGGTAGGTATTGGTTAGTATGGTGGGTAAGGATACATATAGGTGGGTATAAGTGTATATGGGTAGGTTGGGGTAGGTATAGATGGGCATAGGTATGGGTAGGTATGGTATAGGTGGGTTTGGATAGATAATGATAGGTACGGGTGGGTTGTTTGGGGTATGAGTGGGTTTGGGTTGGTATACATATGCTTAGATGGGTAGGGTGTATATAGGTCGGTATAGATGGGTACGTAAGGGTATGAATGAGTTGGACTGGGTATGGGATTGATGAGGGTGGGTAAGAGTTATTATGGGTAGGTTAGATGGGTGTGAGTTGGTTTGGGATGGTTTAGGTGGGTTCTGGTAGGTATTGGTAAGTTTTAGTTGATGGGCATGGTTTATGGTAGGTATGGGGGTGTATCTATAGGTAAAAGTGGATCTGAGCCGGTATAGGTGGGTTTCATTATGCATGGGTGGGTATAAATGGGTATGGCTATATACAAATAGGATTTGGTGGGTATGAGGAAGTATAAGTTGGTATGGGAGGATATAGGTAGTTTTGAAGCTGTATAGGTAAGTTTCAATGGGTAAGTATGGGTATGCGTATATATGAAGGATGTGGGTGGGTAAGAATAGGGATAGGTAGGTATAAAAGGGTAATAATAGGTTTGTATTGGTATGGATAGGTATAGGGAGTAGGCATGGTATAGGTGAATGAGGATAGATAGGGGTTGATATTAGTGTGTATAGATGGGATGGTGGTGGGTATGTATGGGTATGAGTGAGTAAGTATGGATTATGATAAGTATAAGTGTGTATAGGCGGGTATGAATAGGTATGGATTTGATTGGGTTTTTTTGGATAGGCAAGTATGAGTTTCAGTGGGTGAGAATGGGTATGGGTGATTATATATATGTATGGGCATATAGTGGTGGGTATAGGTACGTGGGGATGGGTATGGGTGGGTACAAGTGAGTTAGGATGGGAGGAGGTATGAATGGGTAAGTATGGCTAGGTGGGTGTTAGTTTAAGATAGGTATAGGGTAAAATAGTGGGTATAAAGTGGATATGGGAAGGGTATGGTAGGGTTAGGATGTATAAAACTAGAAAAAGATAGGTATGAGTGTGTATGAGTGGGTTGGGGCTGGTATGAGTGGGTCGAGGTTGGTAAGAGCGGGTTGGGGTAGGTATTGGTGGTTGAGGGTGGGTCTGGGTGAGCGGGGATGGGTATTGGTTGGTATAGTAGGTAGGGATATATATATGGGTATGAGTACATATGGGTAGGTTGGGGTGGGTATAGATGGGCATAGGTGGGTCGAGGTGGGTACAGATAAGTAGGGATAGGTATAGGTGGGTTTGGATAGATGACAATAGGTATGGTTGGGTTGTGTTAGGTATAAGTTGGTTGGGGTTGGTATACATATGGTCAGGTGGATGGGGTGCATATGGGTAAGTACAGATGGGTACGGGTAGGTATGAATGAGTTGGACTAGGTATGTATAGGGTGATAGAGGGTATGAGTTGTTATGGGTGGGTTAGATGGGTATGAGTTCTTTTGAGTTGGATTAGGTGGGTTCGGGTAAGTATGGGTAAGTTTCAGTTAATGGGCATAGGTTGTGGTAGGTATGGGGGCATATCTGTGGGTAAAGGTAAATTTGAGCCAGCATAGGTGCGTTTCGATGTGTATGGGTTGGTATAATTGGGTATGGCTATATACAGATGGGATTTGGTGGGTATGTGTAGGTATAAGAGGGTATGGGAGGGTACAGGTAGTTTCGGATCTATATGGGTGAGTTCCAGTGAGTAAGTATGGGTATGGGTATATGTGGAGGATGATAGTGGGTAAGAATAGGTATGGGTAGGTATGAAGGGGTAGTAATGGGTTTATATTGGTATGGATAGGTTTGGGCGGTGGCTGGGCATAGTATGGGTGAATGAGGGTAGGTAGGGGTAGATATTATTGGGTATAGATGGATGGTGGTGAGTATAGGTGGGTATTAGTAAGTATGCATGGATTAAGATAGGTATGAGTGTGTATGAGTGGGTATAAATGGGTATGGATTGGTTTGGGTTTTTTTAGGTGGGTATATATGAGTTTCAATGGGTGAGGATGGGTATGGGCGATTCTATATATGTATGGGCATTTAGGCGTGGGTATGGGTATGTGGGGATGCGTATAGGTGGGTACAAGTAAGTAAGGGTGGGAGGAGGTATGAATGGGTAAGTATGGCTGGGTGGGTATTAGTTTAACGTGGGTATGGGATAGAATGGGGGGTATAAGGTGGATATAGGGGGTATGGTAGGGTGGGGATGTATAAAGCTAGGAAAGGGTAGGTATGGGTGGGTATGTGTGGGTTGGGGCGGTTATGAGTGGGTCAAGCTTGGTATGAGCGGGTTGGGGTATGTATGGGTGGGTTTTGGTAGTTGTGGGTGGGTCTGGATGAGTGAGGGTTGGTATTTGTTAGTATGGTAGGTAGGGATACATATAGTTGGGTATGAGTATGTATGGGTAGGTAGGCATGGGTATATATTGGCATAGGTAGGTCAAGGTGGGTATAGATAAGTAAAGGTAGGTATATATGGGTTTAAATATATGACGATAGATATGAATGGGTTATGTTGGGTATAAGTGGGTTGGGGTTGGTATACATATGGTTAGGTACGTGGAGTACATATATATGGGTATTGATGGGTGCAGATGGATATGAATAAGTTGGACAGGGTATGGGTAGGGTATGAGTGGGTATAAGTTGTTATGGGTGGGTTGGATGGGTATAAGTTGGTTTAGGTTGGTATGGGCGGGTTTAGGTGGGTTCGGGTAGGTATGGGTAAGTTTTTGTTGATGGATATAGGTTGTGGTTGGTATGGGGGTATATTTGTGGGCAAAGATGGATTTGAGCCGGAATAGGTAGGTTTCGCTGTGTATGGGTGGATATAAATGGGTATGGCTATGTACAAATGGGATTTGGTATGTATGAGTAGGTATAAGTGGGTATGGGAGGGTATATATAGTTTCGGAGCGATATGGGTGAGTTTCGGTGGTTAAGTATGAGTATGGGTATGTATAGAGGATAGGGGTAGGTAAAAATAAATATGGGTAGGTATGAAGTGGTAGAAATGGGTTTCTATTGGCATAGATAGGTATGAGGAGTGGGCGTGGTTTTATTGAATGGGGGTTGATATGGGTAGATATTAATGGGTATAGATAGATGATGGTGGGTATGGGTGGGTATGAGTGAGTATGCATGGATTATGATGGGTATGAGTGTGTATGGGCGAATATGAATGGGTATGGATTGAATTGGGTTTTTTTGGGTAGGTATATATAAATTTCAGTGGGTGAGGATGGGTATGGGTGATTATATATATGTATGGGCATATAGGGGTCGGTATGGGTTGGTTTGGATAGATAACGATAAGTATGGGTGGGTTGTGTAGGGTATGAGTGGGTCGGGGTTGATATACATATGGTTAGGTGAGTGGGGTGCATATAGGTGGATATAGATAGGTGTGGGTGGGTATGAATGAGTTGGACACGGTATGGGTAGGGTGGGGATGGGTATGAGTTGGTATTGGCGGGTTGGATAGGTATGAGTTGGTTTGGGTAGGTTCTGGTAGGTATGGGTAAGTTTCAATTGATGGGTGTGGGTTATTATGGGTATGGGGGTGTATTTATAAGTAAAGGTGGATTTGAGCCAATAGAGATGGGTTTCAGTGTGTATGGGTGGGTATAAATTGGTATGGCTATATACAAATGGGATTTGGTAGGTATGAGTAGGTATAAGTGGGTAAGGGAGGGTATAGGTAGTTTTGGATTTGTGTGGGTGAGTTTCGGTGGGTAAGTATGGTTATGGGTATTATTGGAGGATAGTGGTGGGAAGAATGGGTATGGGTAGGTATAAAGGGGTAGTAATGAGTTTGTATTGGTATGGATAGGTATGAGGGGTGGGCGTGGTATGGGTGAATAAGGGTAGATAGGGGTAGATATTAGTGGTTATAGATGGATTATGCTGGGTATGGGAGGGTATGAGTGAGTATGCATGGATTAGGATGGGTATGAGTGTGTATGGGCGGGTATGAATGGTATGGATTGGGTTATTTTGGGTAGGTGCATGTGAGTTTCAGTGGGTGAGGATGGGTATGGGTGATTATATGTATATATAGGCATATAAGAGTGGGTATAGGTATGTGGGGATGGGTATGGGTAGGTACAAGTAAGTAAGAGTGGGAGGAGGCATGGGTGGGTATGAGTGGGTTAGGGCTGGTATGAGTTGGTTGAGGTTGGTATGAGTGGGTTGGGGTAGGTATGGGTGGGTTTTGGTGGTTGAGGGTGGGTCTTGGTGAGTGGGGGTGGGTATTGGTTGGTATGGTGGGTAGGGATATATATAGGTGGGTATAAGTACTTATGGGTAGGTTAGGATAGGTATAGATGGGCATAGGTAGGTCGAGGTGGGTATAGATAAGTTGGGGTACGTATGGGTTGGTTTGGATAGATGACGATTGGTATGGATGAGTTGTATTGGTTATAAGTAGATTGGGGTTGGTATACATATGGTTAGGTAGGTGGGGTGCATATGGGTAGGTATAGATGGGTGTGGGTGGGTATGAATGAGTTAGACTGGGTATGGATAGGGTGAGCGTGGGTATGAGCTGTTATAGGTGGGTTGGATGGGTATGAGTTGGTTTAGGTAGGTTTAGGTGAGTTTGGTTAAGTATGGGTAAGTTTCAGTTGATGGGTGTGAATTGTGGTTGGTATGGGGGTGTATCTATAGGTAAAGGTGGATTTGAGCTGGCATTGGTGGGTTTCTTTGTGTCTAGGTAGGTTTAAATGAGTATAGATATATAAAAATAGGATTTGGTGGGTATGAGTAGGTATAAATGGGTATAGATGGATGGTGGTAGGTAGGCGTGGGTATGAGTAAGTATGCATGGATTAGGATGGGTATGAGTATGTATGGGCGGGTATGAATGGGTATAGATTGGATTGGATTTTTTTGGGTAGGTATGTGTAAGTTTCAGTGGGTGAGGATGTGTATGGGTGATTATATGTATGTGTGGCACAGAAGGGTGGGTATGTATATTTGGGGATGGGTATAGGTGGGTACAAGTAAGTAAGGGTAGGAGGTATGAATAGGTAAGTGTGGTTAGGTGGGTGGTTGGTTGAGGTGGGTATGGGGTAGAATAAGGGGGTATAAAGTTGATATGGGGGGGTATGGTAGGGTGGGGATGTATAAATTTAGGAAAGCGTAGGTATAGGTAGGTATGAGTGGGTTGCGGTGGGTATGAGTGGGTCAAGGTTGGAATGAGCAGGTTGGAGTAGGTATGAGTGGGTTTTGGTAGTTGAGGGTGGGTTTGGGTGAGTAGTAGTGGGTAATATTGGTATGGTAGGTAGGATATATATAGGTGGGTATGAGTATGTATGGGTAGGTTGGGGTGGGTATAGATGGACATAGGTAGGTCAAGGTGGGTATAGATAAGAAGGCGTGGGTATATGTGTGTTTGGATAGATAACAGTAAGTATAGGTGGGTTGTGTTAGGTATGAGTGGGTTGGGGTTTATATACATATGATTAGGTGGGTGGGTATAGATGGGTGCGGGTGAGTATAAATTAGTTGGACTATATAAGGATAGGATGAAGGTGGGTATGAGGTGGATATAGGGGGGTATGATGGGGTGGGGATGTATAAAGCTAGAAATGGGTAGGTATGAGTGGGTATGAATGGGTTGGGGCAGGTATGAGTGGGTCGATATTGGTATGAGCTGGTTGGGGTAGGTATATGTAGGTTTTGGTGATTGAGGGTAGGTCTGGGTGAGTGGGCATAGGTATTGGTTGGTATAGTGGGTAGGATACATATAAGAGGGTATGAGTGCATATGGGTACGTTGGGGTGGGTATAGATAGGCATAGGTCGATCGAGGCAGGTATAGATAAGTAGTGGTAAGTATGGGTTGGTTTAGATAAATAACGATAGGTATGGGTTGGTTGTGTTGGGTATAAGTAGGTTGGGGTTGGTATATATATGGTTAGGTAGATAGGGTGCATATAGGTAGGTATAGATGGGTACGAGTAGGTATGAATGAGTTGGATGGTGTATGGATAGGGTGAGAGTAGGTATGAGTTATTATGGTTGGGTTGGATGGGTATGAGTTGGTTTGGGTTAGTTTGGGAGGGTTTTGGTAGGTTCGGGTAGGTATGGGTAAGTTTCAATTCATAGACGTGGGTTGTGGTGGGTATGGGGGTGTATCTATGGGTAAAGCTGGATTTGAGCCGGTATTGGTGGGTTTCGGTATGTATAGATGGGTATAAATGGTTATGGCTATATAAAGATAGGATTTGGTGGGTATGAGTAGGTATAAGTGGGTATAGTTGGATGGTAGTAGGTAGGGGTGGGTATGAGTGAGTATGTATAGATTAGGATGTGTATGAGTGGGTATGGGCAGGTATGAATAGGTATAGATTGGATTGGGTTTTTTTGGGTAGGTATGCATGAGTTTCAATTGGTGAGGATGGGTATGGGTGATTATATGTATGTATGGGCATATAGGTGTGGGTATGGGTATGGGGGTAGGTATAGGTGGGTACAAGTAAATAAGGATAAGAGAAGGTATAAATGGGTAAGTTTAGCTGGGTAGGTATTAGTTTGAGGTATGCATGGGGTAGAATGGGGCGTATAAGGTGGATATGGAGGGTATGGTAGGGTGGGGATGTATAAAGCTAGGAAATGGTAGGTATGGGTGGGTATAAGTGAGTTGGGCGGGTATGACTGGGTCGAGGTTGGTATGAGGTGGTTGGGGTAGGTATGGGTATGATTTAGTGGTTGAGGGTAGGTCTTGGTGAGCGAGGGTGGATATTATTTGGTATGGTGGGTAGGGATACATATAGGTGGATATGAGTACGTATAGATATGTTAGGGTGGGTATAGATGGGCATAGGCAGGTCGAGATGGGTATAGATAAGTAGGGGTTGGTATAGGTGGGTTTGGATAGATGACGATAGGTATGGGTCGGTTGTGTTAGGTATGAGTAGGTTGGGGCTGGAATATATATTGTTAGGTGGGTGGGGTGCATATGGGTAGGTATAGATGGGTACAGGTGGGTATGAATGAGTTGGACTGGGGTTTTTGTTTGTATTTGTGGGTATAAATGGGTATGGCTATGTAAAGATGGGATTTGTTAGGTTTGAATAGATATTAGTGGGCATAGACGAATGGTGGTAGGTAGGGGTTGGTATGAGTGAGTATGCATGGATTAGGATAGGTATGAATGTGTTTGCATGGATTATGATAGGTATTAGTGTGTATGGGCGGGTATGAATGATTATGGATTGGATTGGGTTTTTTTAGATAGGTATGTGTGAGATTTAGTAGGTGAGGAGGGGTAAGGTTGATTATATATATGTATGGGCATATAAGGGTGGGTATGGGTATATGGGGATGGGTATGGGTGGGTACAAGTAAGTAAGGGTGGGAGGAGGTATGAATGGGTACGTGTGGCTACACGGGTGTTGGTTTGAGGTGGGTATAGAGTAGTATGGGGGGTATAAAGTGGATATAGGGGGTATAATGGCATGGGGATCTATAAAGATAGGAAAGGGTAAGTATGGTTGGGTATGAGTGAGTTGGGGCTGGTATGAGTGGGTCGAGGTTGGTATGAGTGGGTTGGGGTAGGTGTGGGTAGGTTTTGGTGGTTGAGGGTTAGTCTGGGTTAGTGGGGGTGGGTTTTGGATAGTATGGTAGGTAGGGATATATATAGGTGGGTATAAATATATATGGGTAGATTGGGGTGGGTATAGATGGGCATAGGTAGGTCGAGGAGGTGGGTATAGATAATTAGGGGTGGGTATATATAGGTTTGGATAGATGACGATAGTTATAGGTTAGTTGTGTTGGGTATAAGTTGGTTGGGGTTGGTATACAGATGGTTAGGTACGTGGGGTGCATATGGGTAGGTATAAATGGGTGCGGGTGGGTATGAATGAGTTGAACTGGATATGGGTAGGGTGAGGGTAAGTATGAGTTGTTATAGGTGGGTTGGAAGGATATGAGTTGGTTTGGATGGGTTTAGGTGGGTTCGGGTAGGTATGGGTAAGTTTCAGTTGATGGTATAGGTTGTGGTGGGTATGAGAGTGTATCTCTGGATAAGAGTATATTTGAGCTGACATAGGTGGGTTTCGTTGTGTATTTGTGGGTATAAATAGGTATGGCTATGTACAGATGTTATTTGGTGGTTATGATTAGGTATAAGTGGATATGGGAGGGTATAGGTAGTTACGGAGCTGTATGGGTGAGTTTCGTTAGATAAGTATAAAGGATGGGGGTGGGTAAGAATGGGTATGGGTAGCTAGAAAGGGTTAGTAATGGGCTTGTATTGTTATGGATTAGTTTGAGGGGTGGGCGTGGTATAGGTGAATGGGGGTAGAATGGGTATGAATGTGTATGGATTGGATTGGGTTTTTGGATACGTACGTATGAGTTTCAGTGGGTGAGAATGTGTATTAGTGATTTTATGTATCTATGGGCATATACGGGTGGGTATGGGTATATTGGGATGGATATGGGTGGGTACAAATAAGTATGGGTGGGAGGAGGTATGAATAGGTAAATGTGGCTAGGTGGGTGTTGGTTTGAGGTGGGTATAGAGTAGAATGGGGGGTATAAAGTGGATTTGGGGGGTATAGTGGCGTAGGGATGTATAAAGCTTGGAAAGGGTAGGAATATGTGGATATGAGTAAGTTAGGGCTGGTATGAGTGCGTCGAGGTTGATATGAGCAGGTTGGGGTAGGTATGGGTGGGTTTTGGTTGTTCAAGGTAGGTCTGGGTGAGTGGGGATAGGTTTTGGTTGGTATGGTAGGTAGGGATACATATAGATGGGTATGAGTGCTTATGGGAAGGTTGTAGTGGGTATAGATAAGCATAATTGGTCGTGGTGGGTACAGATAAGTAGGGGTGGGTATGGGCGGGTTTAGATAGATAATGGTAGGTTTGGGTGGGTTGTGTTGGGTATAAGTGGGTTAGGGTTGGTATACATATGGTTAGGTGGGTGGAGTACATATGGGTAGGTATAAATGGGGACGGGTGGGTATGAATAAGTTTGTATAGGTATGTTTCGATGTGTATAGATGGGTATAAATAGGTATGGCTATATACAGATAGGATTTGGTAGGTATGTATCAGTATAAGAGGGTATGGTAGGGTATAGGTAGTTTCGGATCTGTATATGTGAGTTTCAGTGGGTAGGTATGGGTATAGATATATATGGAGGATTGGGGGGTAAGAATGGGTATGGGTAGGTATAAAAAGGTAGTAATGGGTTTGTATTGGTAAGGATAAGTATAGGGGGTGGTCACGGTATGGGTAAATAGGGTTAGGTAGGGGTAGATATTTGTGAGTATAGATGGATGGTCGTGGGTATGAGTTGGTATGAGTGAGTATACATATATTAAGATGGGTATGAGTGTGTATGGGCGGGAATGAATGGTTATGGATTAGATTGGGTTTTTTTGGGTAGGTATGTGTGAGTTTCATTGGGTGAGGATGGGTATGGATGATTATATGTATGTATGGGCATTTAGAGGTGGGTATGGGTATATGGGTATGGGTTAAAATGGGGTGTATAAGGTAGATATAGGGAGTTATGGTGGGGTAGGGATGTATAAAGCTAGGAAAGGGTAGGTATGGGTAGTTATGAGTGGGTTGGGGCAGGTATGAGTGGGTCAAGGTTGGTATGAGCGTGTTGGGGTAGGTATGGGTGGGTTTTGGTAGTTGAGGGGTAGGTCTGGGAGAGTGAGGATGGGTATTGGTTTGTATAGTGGGTAGGGATATATTTAGGTAGGTATGAGTATGTTTGTATAGGTTGGGGTGGGTATAGATTGGCCTAAGTAGGTCGAGGTAGGTATAGATAAGTAGGCGTGGTATATATGAGTTTGGATAGATGACGATATGTATGGATGGGTTGTGTTGGGTATGAATGGGTTAGGGTTGGTTTATATATGGTTAGATGGGTGGGGTGCATATAGGTGGGTATAGATAGTTACGGATGGGTATGAATGAGTTAGACTTGGAATGGGTAGGGTGAAGGTGGGTATGAGTTGTTATGGGTTGGTTGGATAGGTATGAGTTGATTTGAGTTGGTTTGGGTGGGTTTAGGTGGGTTCGGATAGGAATGGGTAAGTTTTTATTGCTGGGCATAGATTATAGTTGGTATGGGGGTGTATATGTAGGTAAAGGTTGATTTGAGCCGGCATAGGTAGGTTTCATTGTATATGGGTGGGTATAAATGGGTATGGCTATACACAAATAGGATTTGGAGGGTATGAGTCCGTATAAGTGGGTATGGGAGAGTATAGGTAGTTTCGGAGCTATATAGGTGTGTTTCGATTGGTAAGTATAGGTATGGGTATTTATGGAAGATTTGGATAGGTAAGAATAGGTATGGGTAGGTATGAAGTGGTAGTAATAGGTTTGTATTGTTATGGATAGGTATGGGGAGTGTGCATGGTATGGGTAAATAGGGGTAGATATTAGTGGGTATAGATGGATTACGGTAGGTATAGGTGGGTATGAGTGAGTATGCATGGATTAGGATGGGTATGAGTGTGTATTGGCGGGTATGAATGGGATGGATAGGATTAGGTTTTTTTGGATAGGTATATCTGAGTTTTAATGGGTGATGATGGGTATATATAATTATATGTATGTATGGGCATATAGGGGTGGGTATGGGTATGTGGGGATATGTATAGGTAGCTACAAGTAAATAAGGGTGGGAGGAGGTATGAATGGGTAAGTGTGGCTAGGTGGGTGTTTGTTTGAAGTGGGTATAGATAGAATGGGGAGTATAAAGTGGATATAGGGGGGTATAGTAGGGTAGGGATGTATAAAGCTAGGAAAGCATAGGTATGGGTGGGTATGAGTGGTTTAAGGCGGGTATGAGTAGGTCGAGGTTGGTATAAGCGGGTTGGGGTAGGTATGGGTGGGTTTTGGTTATTGAGTGTGGGTTTGAGTGAGTGGGCATGGGTATTGGTTTGTTTGGTATTATAGGGATACATATAGGTAGGTATGAGTGCGTATGGGTAGGTTGGGGTGGGTATAGATGGGTATAGGTAGGTCATGGTGGGTATAGATAAATAAGGATGGGTATAGGTGGGTTTGGGTAGATGACGAAAGGTATGGGTGGGTTGTGTTGGGTATAAGTAGGTTGGGGTTGGTATATATATGGTTAGGTAGGTTGGGTGTATATAGGTAGGTATAGATTGGTGGGGGTCGGTATGAATGAGTAAGATTGGGTATGGGTAGGGTGAGGGTGGGTATGAGTTATTATGGGTGGGTTGGAAGTATATGAGTTGGTTTGGGTTGGTTTGGGTGGGTTTAGGTAGGTTCGGGTAGGTATTGGTAAGTTTCAGTTGATAGGCATAGATTATGGTGGGTATGGGGTGTATCTTTGGGTAAAGGTAGATTTGAGACAGTATAGGTCGGTTTCGTTATATATGGGTGCGTATAAATGGGTATGGCTATGTACAAATAGGATTTTGTTGGTATATATTGGTATAAGTGGGTATGGGAGGGTATAGGTAGTTTCGGAGCTGTATGGGTGAGTTTCGATTGGTAAGTATAACTATGGGTATGTAAGTAAGGGTGGGAGGAATTATAAATGGGTAAGTGTGGCTAGGTGGGTATTGGTTTAAGGTAGGTATGAGGTAGAATGGGGGTATAAAGTGGATATGGGGGGTATAGTGGGGTGGGGATGTATAAAGCTTAAAAAGGATAGGTATGGGTGGGTTTGGACGGGTATGAGTAGGTCGAGGTTGGTATGGGTGGGTTTTAGTAGTTGAGGGTGGGTCTAAGTGAGTGGGGGTGGGTATTGTTTGGTATGGTGGGTAGGGATACATATAGGTAGGTAAGAGTGTGTATGGGTAGGTTGAGGTGGGTATAGATCGGCATAGGTAGGTCTAGGTGGGTATAGATAAGTAAGAGTAGGTATGGGTGGGTTGGATAGATAATGAGAGGTATGGTTAGGTTATATTAGGTATAAGTAGGTTGGGGTTGGTATACATATGGTTAGGTATGTAGGGTGCATATGGGTACGTATAGATTGGTACAGATGGATATGAATGAGTTAGACTGTGTATGGGCAAGGTGAGGTTGGGTATGAGTTGTTATGGATAGGTTGGATGGGTATAAGTTAGTTTGGGTGGGTTTAGGTGGGTTCGGGTAGATATAGGTATGTTTTAGTTGATGGGCGTAGGTTGTGGTTGGTATATAGGTGTATCTATGGTAACAATAGATTTGAGTAGGCAAATAAGGGTTTCGGTGTGTATAGGTGGGTATACATAGGTATGGCTATATACAGATGGGATTTGGTGTGTATGAGTTGGTATAAGTAGGTATGGGAGTGATAGGTAGTTTCATATCTATATGGGTGAGTTTCGGTAGGTAAATGGGTATAAGTACAGGATGGGGATGGGTAAGAATGGGTATGGGTTGGTATGGGGCAGTAATAGGTTTGTATTGGTATAGGTATGTATGGGGGGTGGGCATGGTACAGGAGAATGGGGGTAGGTAGGGGTTGATATTAGTTGGTATAGATAAATAGTGGTGGGTATGGGTGGGTATAAGTGAGTAAGCATGGATTAGGATGAGTATGAGTGTATATGGGCGGGTATGGATTGGATTAGGGTTTTTTGGGTAGGTATGTATAAGTTTCAGTATGTGAGGATGGGTATGGGTGATTATATGTATATATGGGCATATAGGGGTGGGTATGGGTATGTGGAGATGGGTGTTGGTGGGTACAAGTAAGTAAGGGTTGGAATAGGTATGAATGTGTAAATATGTTTGGATGGGTATTGGTTTGAAGTGGGTATGGGATAGAATCGGGGGTATAAGGTGGATATAGGGGTTATAGTAGGGTGGGGATATATAAAGCTAGGTATGAGTGGTTTGGGATGGGTATAAGTGGGTCGAGGTTGGTATGAGCGGGTTGGGGTAAGTATAGGTGGGTTTTGGTGGTTAAGGGTGGGTCTGGGTGAGTGAGGGTGGGTATTAGTTAGTATGGTGGGTAGGGATACGTATAGGTGGGTATGAGTATGTATGGGTTGGTTGGGATGGGTATAGATTGGCATTGGTAGCTCAAGGTGTGTATAGATAAGCAGGGGTAGGTATAGGTGTGTTTGGATAGTTGACGATAGGTATAGGTGGGTTGTGTTGGGTATAAGTGGGTTAAGGTTGGTATACTAATGGTTAGATGAGTAGGGTACATATAGATAGGTATAGATGGGTGCGGGTATGTATGAATAAGTTGGACTGGGTATTGGTAGAGTTGAGGGTGGGTATGAGTTATTATTGGTGGATTAGATAGGTATAAGTTAGTTTGGGTGGGTTTAGGTGGGCTCGGGTAGGTATGGGTAAGTTGCAGTTGATCGGTGTGGGTTATGGTGGGTATGGTGCTGTATCCATGGGTAAAGGTGGATTTAAAATGGTATAGGTGGGTTTCGTTGTGTATGGATGAGTATAAAAGGGTATTGTTATGTACAAATAGGATTTGGTGGGTATGAGTAGGTATATATGAGTATGAGAGGGTATAGGTAGTCTCGGAGCTCTATGGGTGAGTTTCGATGGGTAAGTATGGGTATAGATATGTATGGAGGATGGGGATAATTAAGAATAGGTATGAAAGTGTAGTAATGGGTTTGTATTGGTATAGATAGGTATGGGGGGTAGCCATGGTATGGGTGAATGGGGGTAGATTGTGGTAGATATTAGTGGGTATAGATGGATAGTGGTGGGTATGAGTAAGTATGCATGGATTAGGATATGTATGAGTGTATATGGGTAGATATGAATGGGTATAGATTGGATTGTGATTGTTTGGGTAGGTATGTGTGAGTTTCAGTAGGTAAGGATGGGTATAGGTGATTATATGTATATATAGGCATATAGGGGTGGGTATGGGTATGTGGGGATGAGTATAGGTGGGTATAAATAAGTAAAGTTGGGAGGAGGTATGAATGGGTAAGTGTGGCTAGATGGGTATTGGTTTGAGGTGGGAATAGGGTAGAATGGGGGGTATAAAGTTGATATGGGAGGTATGGTGGCGTGGGGATGTATAAAGCTAGAAAAAGGTAGTTATGGGTGGGTATGAGTAGGATGAGGCGGGTATGAGTAGGTCGAGGTTGGTATAAGCGGGTTAGGGTTGCAATGGGTGGGTTTGGTGGTTGAGGGTGGGTCTAGGTGAGTGAGGGTAGGTATTGGTTGGTATGGTGGGTAGGGATACATATAGGTGGGTATGAGTGTATATAGCTAGGTTGGGGTGGGTTTAGATGGGCAAGGTCGAGGTGGGTATATATAAGTAGGGGTGGGTATAGGTGGGTTTAGATAGATAATGATAAATAATGATAAGTATGGGTGGGTTGTATTGGGTATAAATGGGTTGGGGTTGGTATATATATGGTAAGGTGGGTGGGGTGTATATTGGTAGGTATAGATTAGAGCGGGTGGGTATGAATGAGTTGGATTATGTATGGGTATAAGATGGGTATGAGTGTGTATGGGCGGGAATGAATGGTTATGGATTAGATTGGGTTTTTTTGGGTAGGTATGTGTGAGTTTCATTGGGTAAAGATGGGTATGGATGATTATATGTATGTATGGGTATTTAGAGGTGGGTATGGGTATGTGGGTATGGGGTAAAATGGGGGGTATAAGGTAGATATAGGGAGGTATGGTGGGGTAGGGATGTATAAAGCTAGGAAAGGGTAGGTATGGGTAGTTATGAGTGGGTTGGGGCAGGTATGAGTGGGTCAAGGTTGGTATGAGCGGGTTGGGGTAGGTATGGGTGGGTTTTGGTAGTTGAGGGGTGGGTCTGGGAGAGTGAGGATGGGTATTGGTTTGTATGGTGGGTAGGGATATATTTAGGTAGGTATGAGTATGTTTGTGTAGGTTGGGGTGGGTATAGATTGGCCTAAGTAGGTCGAGGTAGGTATAGATAAGTAGGCGTGGTATATATGAGTTTGGATAGATGACGATATGTATGGATGGGTTGTGTTGGGTATGAATGGGTTGGGGTTGGTTTATATATGGTTAGATGGGTGGGGTGCATATAGGTGGGTATAGATGGTTACGGATGGGTAGGAATGAGTTAGACTTGGAATGGGTAGGGTGAAGGTGGGTATGAGTTGTTATGGGTGGGTTGGATAGGTATGAGTTGATTTGAGTTGGTTTGGGTGGGTTTAGGTGGGTTCGGATAGGAATGGGTAAGTTTCTATTGCTGGGCATAGATTATAATTGGTTTGGGGGTGTATATATAGGTAAAGGTTGATTTGAGCTGGCATAGGTATGTTTCATTGTATATGCGTGGGTATAAATGGGTATGGCTATACACAAATGGGATTTGGAGGGTATGAGTCGGTATAAGTGGGTATGGGAGAGTATAGGTAGTTTCGGAGCTATATAGGTGTGTTTCGATTGGTAAGTATAGGTATGGGTATTTATGGAAGATTTGGATAGGTAAGAATAGGTATGGGTAGGTATGAAGTGGTAGTAATAAGTTTGTATTGTTATGGATAGGTATGGGGAGTGTGCATGGTATGGGTAAATAGGGGTAGATATTAGTGGGTATAGAAGGATTATGGTAGGTATAGGTGGGTATGAGTGAGTATGCAAGGATTAGGATAGGTATGAGGGTGTATTGGCGGGTATGAATGGGTATGGATAGGATTAGGTTTTTTTGGATAGGTATATCTGAGTTTTAATGGGTGACGATGGGTATATATAATTATATGTATGTATGGGCATATAGGGGTGGGTATGGGTATGTGGGGATATGTATAGGTAGGTACAAGTAAATAAGGGTGGGAGGAGGTATGAATGGGTAAGTGTGGCTAGGTGGGTGTTTGTTTGAAGTGGGTATAGATAGAATGGGGAGTATAAAGTGGATATAGGGGGGTACAGTAGGGTAGGGATGTATAAAGCTAGGAAAGCGTAGGTATGGGTGGGTATGAGTGGTTTAAGGCGGGTATAAGTAGGTCGAGGTTGGTATAAGTGGGTTGGGGTAGGTATGGGTGGGTTTTGGTTATTGAGTGTGGGTTTGAGTGAGTGGGCGTGGGTATTGGTTTGTTTGGTATTATAGGGATACATATAGGTTGGTATGAGTGCGTATGGGTAGGTTGGGGTGGGTATAGATGGGTATAGGTAGGTCATGGTGGGTATAGATAAATAAGGATAGGTATAGGTGGGTTTGGGTAGATGACGATAGGTATGGGTGGGTTGTATTGGGTATAAGTAGGTTGGGGTTGGTATATATATGGTTAGGTAGGTTGGGTGTATATAGGTAGGTATAGATTGGTGGGGGTCGGTATGAATGAGTAAGATTGGGTATGGGTAGGGTGAGGGTGGGTATGAGTTGTTTTGGGTGGGTTGGAAGTATATGAGTTGGTTTGGGTTGGTTTGGGTGGGTTTAGGTAGGTTCGGGTAGGTATTTGTAAGTTTCAGTCGATAGGCATAGATTATGGTGGGTATGGGGTGTATCTATGGGTAAAGGTAGATTTGAGACAGTATAGGTCGGTTTCGTTATGTATGGGTGCGTATAAATGGGTATGGCTATGTACAAATAGGATTTTGTGGGTATGTATTGGTATAAGTGGGTATGGGAGGGTATAGGTAGTTTCGGAGCTGTATGGGTGAGTTTCGATTGGTAAGTATAACTATGGGTATGTAAGTAAGGGTGGGAGGAATTATAAATGGGTAAGTGTGGCTAGGTGGTTATTGGTTTAAGGTAGGTATAAGGTAGAATGGGGGTATAAAGTGGATATGGGGGGTATAGTGGGGTGGGGATATATAAAGCTTAAAAAGGGTAAGTATGGGTGGGTTTGGACGGGTATGAGTAGGTCGAGGTTGGTATGGGTGGGTTTTAGTAGTTGAGGGTGGGTCTAAGTGAGTGGGGTGGGTATTGTTTGGTATGGTGGGTAGGGATACATATAGGTAGGTAAGAGTGTGTATGGGTAGGTTGAGGTGGGTATAGATCGGCATAGGTAGGTCTAGGTGGGTATAGATAAGTAAGAGTAGGTATGGGTGGGTTGGATAGATAATGAGAGGTATGGTTATGTTATATTAGGTATAAGTGGGTTGGGGTTGGTATACATATGGTTAGGTATGTAGGGTGCATATGGGTACGTATAGATTGGTACAGATGGATATGAATGAGTTAGACTGTGTATGGGCAAGGTGAGGTTGGGTATGAGTTGTTATGGATAGGTTGGATGGGTATAAGTTAGTTTGGGTGGGTTTAGGTGGGTTCGGGTAGATATAGGTATGTTTTAGTTGATGGGCGTAGGTTGTGGTTGGTATATGGGTGTATCTATGGTAACAATAGATTTGAGTAGGCAAATGAGGGTTTCGGTGTGTATAGGTGGGTATACATAGGTATGGCTATATACAGATGGGATTTGGTATGTATGAGTTGGTATAAGTAGGTATGGGAGTGTATAGGTAGTTTCATATCTATATGGGTGAGTTTCGGTAGGTAAATGGGTATAAGTACAGGATGGGGATGGGTAAGAATGGGTATGGGTTGGTATGGGGCAGTAATAGGTTTGTATTGGTATAGGTATGTATGGGGGGTGGGCATGGTACAGGAGAATGGGGGTAGGTAGGGGTTGATATTAGTTTGTATAGATGAATAGTGGTGGGTATGGGTGGGTATAAGTGAGTAAGCATGGATTAGGATGAGTATGAGTGTATATGGGCGGGTATGGATTGGATTAGGTTTTTTTGGGTAGGTATGTATAAGTTTCAGTATATGAGGATGGGTATGGGTGATTATATGTATATATGGGCATATAGGGGTGGGTATGGGTATGTAGGGATGGGTGTTGGTGGGTACAAGTAAGTAAGGGTTGGAATAGGTATGAATGTGTAAATATGTTTGGATGGGTATTGGTTTGAAGTGGGTATGGGATAGAATCGGGGGTATAAGGTGGATATAGGGGTTATAGTAGGGTGGGGATATATAAAGCTAGGTATGAGTGGTTTGGGATGGGTATAAGTGGGTCGAGGTTGGTATGACCGGGTTGGGGTAAGTATAGGTGGGTTTTGGTGGTTAAGGGTGGGTCTGGGTGAGTGAGGGTGGGTATTAGTTAGTATGGTGGGTAGGGATACGTATAGGTGGGTATGAGTATGTATGGGTTGGTTGGGATGGGTATAGATTGGCATTGGTGGCTCAAGGTGTGTATAGATAAGCAGGGGTAGGTATAGGTGGGTTTGGATAGTTGACGATAGGTATAGGTGGGTTGTGTTGGGTATAAGTGGGTTAAGGTTGGTATACTAATGGTTAGATGAGTAGGGTACATATAGATAGGTATAGATGGGTGCGGGTATGTATGAATAAGTTGGACTGGGTATTGGTAGAGTGGAGGGTGGGTATGAGTTATTATCGGTGGATTAGATAGGTATAAGTTAGTTTGGGTGGGTTTAGGTGGGCTCGGGTAGGTATGGGTAAGTTGCAGTTGATCGGTGTGGGTTATGGTGGGTATAGTGCTGTATCCATGGGTAAAGGTGGATTTAAAATGGTATAGGTGGGTTTCGTTGTGTATGGATGAGTATAAAGGGATATTATTATGTATAAATAGGATTTGGTGGGTATGAGTAGGTATATATGAGTATGAGAGGGTATAGGTAGTCTCGGAGCTCTATGGGTGGGTTTCGATGGGTAAGTATGGGTATAGATATGTATGGAGGATGGGGATAATTAAGAATAGGTATGAAAGTGTAGTAATGGGTTTGTATTGGTATAGATAGGTATGGGGGGTAGCCGTGGTATGGGTGAATGGGGGTAGATTGTGGTAGATATTAGTGGGTATAGATGGATAGTGGTGGGTATGAGTAAGTATGCATGGATTAGGATATGTATGAGTGTATATGGGTAGATATGAATGGGTATAGATTGGATTGTGATTGTTTGGGTAGGTATGTGTGAGTTTCAGTAGGTAAGGATGGGTATAGGTGATTATATGTATATATAGGCATATAGGGGTGGGTATGGGTATGTGGGGATGAGTATAGGTGGGTATAAATAAGTAAAGTTGGGAGGAGGTATGAATGGGTAAGTGTGGCTAGGTGGGTATTGGTTTGAGGTGGGAATAGGGTAGAATGGGGGGTATAAAGTTGATATGGGAGGTATGGTGGCGTGGGGATGTATAAAGCTAGAAAAAGGTAGTTATGGGTGGGTATGAGTAGGATGAGACGGGTATGAGTAGGTCGAGGTTGGTATAAGCGGGTTAGGGTTGCAATGGGTGGGTTTGGTGGTTGAGGGTGGGTCTAGGTGAGTGAGGGTAGGTATTGGTTGGTATGGTGGGTAGGGATACATATAGGTGGGTATGAGTGTATATAGCTAGGTTGGGGTGGGTTTAGATGGGCAAGGTCGAGGTGGGTATAAATAAGTAGGGGTGGGTATAGGTGGGTTTAGATAGATAATGATAAATAATGATAAGTATGGGTGGGTTGTGTTGGGTATAAATGGGTTGGGGTTGGTATATATATGGTAAGGTGGGTGGGGTGTATATTGGTAGGTATAGATTAGAGCGGGTGGGTATGAATGAGTTGGATTATGTATGGGTATAAGATTGGTATGAGTGTGTATGGGCGGGAATGAATGGTTATGGATTAGATTGGGTTTTTTTGGGTAGGTATGTGTGAGTTTCATTTGGTGAAGATGGGTATGGATGATTATATGTATGTATGGGCATTTAGAGGTGGGTATGGGTATGTGGGTATGGGGTAAAATGGGGGGTATAAGGTAGATATAGGGAGGTATGGTGGGGTAGGGATGTATAAAGCTAGGAAAGGGTAGGTATGGGTAGTTATGAGTGGGTTGGGGCAGGTATGAGTGGGTCAAGGTTGGTATGAGCGGGTTGGGGTAGGTATGGGTGGGTTTTGGTAGTTGAGGGGTGGGTCTGGGAGAATGAGGATGGGTATTGGTTTGTATGGTGGGTAGGGATATATTTAGGTAGGTATGAGTATGTTTGTGTAGGTTGGGGTGGGTATAGATTGGCCTAAGTAGGTCGAGGTAGGTATAGATAAGTAGGCGTGGTATATATGAGTTTGGATAGATGACGATATGTATGGATGGGTTGTGTTGGGTATGAATGGGTTGGGGTTGGTGTATATATGGTTAGATGGGTGGGGTGCATATAGGTGGGTATAGATGGTTACGGATGGGTATGAATGAGTTAGACTTGGAATGGGTAGGGTGAAGGTGGGTATGAGTTGTTATGGGTGGGTTGGATAGGTATGAGTTGATTTGAGTTGGTTTGGGTGGGTTTAGGTGGGTTCGGATAGGAATGGGTAAGTTTCTATTGCTGGGCATAGATTATAGTTGGTATGGGGGTGTATATATAGGTAAAGGTTGATTTGAGCCGGCATAGGTAGGTTTCATTGTATATGGGTGGGTATAAATGGGTATGGCTATACACAAATGGGATTTGGAGGGTATGAGTCGGTATAAGTGGGTATGGGAGAGTATAGGTAGTTTCGGAGCTATATAGGTGTGTTTCGATTAGTAAGTATAGGTATGGGTATTTATGGAAGATTTGGATAGGTAAGAATAGGTATGGGTAGGTATGAAGTGGTAGTAATAGGTTTGTATTGTTATGGATAGGTATGGGGAGTGTGCATGGTATGGGTAAATAGGGGTAGATATTAGTGGGTATAGATGGATTATGGTAGGTATAGGTGGGTATGAGTGAGTATGCATGGATTAGGATGGGTATGAGTGTGTATTGGCGGGTATGAATGGGTATGGATAGGATTAGGTTTTTTTGGATAGGTATATCTGAGTTTTAATGGGTGACGATGGGTATATATAATTATATGTATGTATGGGCATATAGGGGTGGGTATGGGTATGTGGGGATATGTATAGGTAGGTACAAGTAAATAAGGGTGGGAGGAGGTATGAATGGGTAAGTGTGGCTAGGTGGGTGTTTGTTTGAAGTGGGTATAGATAGATAGGTATAGATAGGTGCAGGTATGTATGAATAAGTTGGACTGGGTATTGGTAGAGTGGAGGGTGGGTATGAGTTATTATTGGTGGATTAGATAGGTATAAGTTAGTTTGGGTGGGTTTAGGTGGGCTCGGGTAGGTATGGGTAAGTTGCAGTTGATCGGTGTGGGTTATGGTGGGTATGGTGCTGTATCCATGGGTAAAGGTGGATTTAAAATGGTATAGGTTGGTTTCGTTGTGTATGGATGAGTATAAAGGGGTATTGTTATGTACAAATAGGATTTGGTGGGTATGAGTAGGTATATATGAGTATGAGAGGGTATAGGTAGTCTTGGAGCTCTATGGGTGAGTTTCGATGGGTAAGTATGGGTATAGATATATATGAAGGATGGGGATAATTAAGAATAGGTATGAAAGGGTAGTAATGGGTTTGTATTGGTATAGATAGGTATGGGGGGTAGCCGTGGTATGGGTGAATGGGGGTAGATTGTGGTAGATATTAGTGGGTATAGATGGATAGTGGTGGGTATGAGTAAGTTTGCATGGATTAGGATATGTATGAGTGTATATGGGTAGATATGAATGGGTATAGATTGGATTATGATTGTTTGGGTAGGTATGTGTGAGTTTCAGTAGGTAAGGATGGGTATAGGTGATTATATGTATGTATAGGCATATAGGGGTGGGTATGGGTATGTGGGGATGAGTATAGGTGGGTATAAATAAGTAAAGTTGGGAGGAGGTATGAATGGGTAAGTGTGGCTGGATGGGTATTGGTTTGAGGTGGGAATAGGGTAGAATGGGGGGTATAAAGTTGATATGGGAGGTATGGTGGCGTGGGGATGTATAAAGCTATAAAAAGGTAGTTATGGGTGGGTATGAGTAGGATAAGGCGGGTATGAGTAGGTCGAGGTTGGTATAAGCGGGTTAGGGTTGCAATGGGTGGGTTTGGTGGTTGAGGGTGGGTCTAGGTGAGTGAGGGTAGGTATTGGTTGGTATGGTGGGTAGGGATACATATAGGTGGGTATGAGTGTATATAGGTAGGTTGGGGTGGGTTTAGATGGGCAAGGTCGAGGTGGGTATAGATAAGTAGGGGTGGGTATAGGTGGGTTTAGATAGATAATGATAAATAACGATAAGTATGGGTGGGTTGTGTTGGGTATAAATGGGTTGGGGTTGGTATATATATGGTAAGGTGGGTGGGGTGTATATTGGTAGGTATAGATTAGAGCGGGTGGGTATGAATGAGTTGGATTATGTATGGGTAGGGTAAGGGTTGGTATGAGTTGGTATAGGTAGGATGGGTATGAGTTGGTTTGGGTTGGTTTGGGTAGGTTTAGGTGGGTTCAGGTAGGTATAGGTAAGTTTTAGTTGATAGGCATGTGTAGTAGTAGGTATGGGGGTGTATATATCGTTAGAGAAGGATTTAAGCTGGCATAAGTGGGTTTCGGTATGTATGGGTAGGTATAAATGGGTATAGCAATATACAGATAGGATTTGTTGGGTATGCATAGGTATAAGTGGGTATAGAAGGGTATAGGTAGTTTCATATCTGTATAGGTGAGTTTCAGTGGGTAAGTATAGTTATGGGTATTTGTGGAGGATGGGGTGGGTAAGAATATGTATGGGTAGGTATGAAATAATAGTAATGGGTTTTTATTGGTATGGATAGGTATTGGGGTGGGCATAGTATGGGTGCATGGGGATAGGTAGGGGTAGATATTAATAGGTATAGATGGATAGTAGTAGGTATGGGTAGGTATTAGTGAGTATCTATGGATTAGGATGGGTATGAGTATATATGGGCGGGTATAAATGGGTATGGATTGGATTGGGTTTTATTGGATAGGTATGTATGAGTTTCAGGGGGTGAGGATGGGTATGGGTGATTATATATATGTATGGGCATATATGGATGGGTATGGGTATAGGGAATGGGTATAGGTAGGTACAAGTAAGCAAGGGTGGGATGAGGTATGAATGCATAAGTATGATTGGGTAGGTATTGGTTTGAGATAGGTATGGGGTAGAATTGGTGGTATAAGGTGGATATAAAGGGCTATGGTGGGTGGGGATATATAAAGCCAGGAAAGGGTAGGTATGGCTGGGTATGAGTGGGTTGGGGTGGGTATGAGTGGGTCGAGGTTGGTATAAGCGGGGTTGGGGTAAGTATAGATGGGTTTTGGTGATTAAGGGTGTGTTTGGGTGAGTGGGGGTAGGTATTGGTTAGTATGGTAGGTAAAGATACATATAGGTAGGTATGAGTATGTATGGGTAGGTTGGCATGGGTATAGATGGGTATAGGTAGGTCAAGGTGGATATAGATAAGTAGGGGTGGGTATAGGTGGGTTAGGATAGATGATGGTAGGTATGGGTGGGTTGTATTGGGTATGAGTGGGGTGGGTTGGTATATATATGGTTAGGTGGGTGGGGTACATATAGATAGGTATAGATGGATACGGGTGGGTATGATTAAGTTGGACTGGGTATGGGTAGGGTCAGGGTGGGTATAGGTAAGTTTCAGTTGATGGGCATTGATTGTGGTGGGTATGGTGGTGTATCTATGAGTAAAGCTGGATTTGAGACAGCATAGGTGGGTTTCGTTATGTAAGGGTGGGTATAAATGGGTATGGCTATGTATAAATAGGATTTGGTGGGTATGAGTAGGTATAAGTTGGTAATGGGAGGGTATAGGTAGTTTCGGAGCTGTATGGGTAAGTTTGGTGGGTAAGTATGGGTATGGGTATGTATGGAGGATGGGGGTGTGTTAGAATAGGTATGGGTTTATATGAAGGGGTAGTAATGGGTTTGTATTAGTATGGATAGGTATGGGTGGTGGGCGTGGTATGGGTGAATAGGGTTAGATATTAGTGGGTATAGATGGATGGTGGTGGGTATGGGTGGGTATGAGTGAGTATGCATGGACTAGGATAGATATGTGTGTATGAGCGGGTATGAATAGGTATGGATTAGATTGGGGTTTTTTGGGTAGGTATATGTGAGTTTCAGTGGGTGAGGATGGGTATGGGTGATTATATGAATATATGGGCATATATGTGTGGATATAGATATATGGGGATCGGTATGTGTAGGTACAAGTAAGTAAGGGTGGAAGAAGGTATGAATGGGTAAGTGTGGCTAGGTGGGTATTGGTTTGAGGTGGGTATGGGGTAGAATGTGGTGTATAAAGTGGATATGGGAGGGTACAGTTGGATAGGAATGTATAAAGCTTAGAAATGGTAGGTATGGGTGGGTATAAGTTGGTTGGGGCGGGTATGAGTGGGTCGAGGTTGGTGTGAGTGGGTTGGAGAAGGTATGGGTGGGTTTTGGTTATTGAGGATAGGTCTGGTTGAGTGGGGGTAGGTATTGATTGGTATGGTAGGTAGGGATACATATAGGTGTGTATAAGTGCGTATGGATAGGTTGGGGTGGGTATAGATAAGCATTGATAGGTCAAAGTAGGTATAGATAAATAGGGGTGGGTATTGGTTGGTATGGATAGATGATGATAGGTATGGGTGGGTTATATTGGGTATAAGTTGGTTGGGGTTGGTATACATATGGTTAGATGCGTGGGGTACATATAGGTAGGTATAGATGGGTACGGGTGGGTTTGAATGATTTAGACTGGGTATGGGTAGGGTGAGGGTGGGTATAAGTTATTATGGGTAGGTTGGATAGGTATGAGTTGGTTTGGGTTGGTTTGGGTGGGTTTAGACGGGTTCGGGTAGGTATGGGTAAGTTTTAATTGATGGGCATGGGTTGTGGCAGGTATGGGGGTGTATATGTGGGTAAAGGTTGATTTGAGCCGGTATAGGTGGGTTTTGATGTGTTTGGGTAGGTATAAAAAGGTATGGTTATGTACAAATAAGATTTGGTGGGTATGAGTAGGTATAAGTGGATATGGAAAGTAATAGGTAGTTTTGAAGCTGTATGTATGAGTTTTGGTGGGTAAGTATGGGTATGGGTATGTATGGAGGATGGGGTGGGTAAGAATAGGGATGAAGGGGTTGTAATGGGTTTGTATTAGTATGAATAGGTTTGGGGGGTGGGCATGGTATGGGTAAGTGGGGGTATATAGGGGTAGATTTTAGTAGGTATAGATGGATGGTGGTGCGTATGGGTGGGTATGAGTAAGTATGCATGTATTAGAATGGGTATAAGTTTGTATGCACAGGTATGAATGGTATGGATTGGATTAGGTTTTTTTGGGTAGGTATATATGAGTTTTAGTGGGTGAGGATGGGTATGGGTGATTATATATATGTATGGGCATATAGGGGTGGGTATGGGTATGTGGGGAAGGGTATAGGTGGGTACAAGTTAGTAAGGATGGGAGGAGGTATGTATATGTAAATATGGCTGGGTGGGTGTTGCTTTGTAGTGGGTATGGGGTAGAATAGGGGGTGTAAAGTGGATATAAGGGGGTATGGTGGGGTGGGGATGTATAGAGCTAGAAAAGGGTAGGTATGGGTTGGTATGAGTGGGTTGGGGTGGGTATGAGTGGGTCGAGGTTGGTATAAGCAGGTTGGGGTAGGTATGGGTAGGTTTCGGTGGTTGAGCATGGGTCTGGGTGAGTGGGGTTGGGTAGGGATATATATAGGTGGGTATGAGTATGTATGGGTTGGTTTGGGGTGGGTATAGATGGGCATAGGTAGGTCGAGGGAGGTATAGATAAGTAAGGGTGGGTATAGGTGGGTTTGGATAGAAGATGATAGGTATGGGTAGGTTGTATTAGGTATGAGTGGGTTGGGGTTGGTATACATATACTTAAATTGATAGGGGGCATATAGGTAGGTATAGATGGGTGCGGGTATGTATAAATAAGTTGGACTGGGTATGGGTTGGGTGAGGGTGGGTATAAGTTGTTATAGGTGGGTTGGTAGGGTATGAGTTGGTTTGGGTTGGTTTGGGTTGGTTTGGGTAGGTTTAGGCTGATTCGGGAAGTTATGGGTAAGTTTCAATTGATGGGCGTGGGTTGTAGTTGGTATGGGGGTTTATCTGTGGGTAAAGGTAGATTTAAACTGGTATAGTTGGGTTTCGTTGTGTATGGGTGGGTATAAATGGGTGAATAGGGGTATATAGGGGTAGTTATTAGTGGGTATATATGGATGGTGGTGGGTATGGGTGGGTATGAGTTAGTATATATGGATTAGGATAAGAGTGAGTGTGTATAGGCGGGTATAAATGGGTATAGATTCGATTGGGTTTTTTTGGATAGGATTATGTGAGTTTCAGTGCGTGAGGATGGGTATGGGTGATTATATCTATGTATGGGCATTTAAGGGTGAGTATTGGTACATGGGGATATGTATAGTATGTACAAGTAAGTAAGGATAGGAGGAGGTATAAATGGGTAAGTATGGCTGCGTGGGTATTGGTTTGAGGTAGGTATAGGATAGAATAGGGGGTATAAGGTGAATATAGGGGGGTATAGTGGGGGGGTTGTATAAATCTAGAAAAGCGTAGGTATGGGTGGGTATAAATGGGTTGGGGCGGGTATAAGTGGGTCAAGGTTGATATGAGCGGGTTAGGGTAGGTATGGGCGGGTTTTGGTGGTTGAGGGTGGGTCTGGGTGAGGGTGGGTGGGTATTGGTTAGTATGGTGGGTAGGGATATATATAGGTGTCTATGAGTATATTTGGGCAGGCTAGGGTGGTTATAGATTGGCCTAGGCAGGTCGAGGTAGGTATAGATAAGTAGAGGTGGGTATAGGTAGGTTTGGATAGATAACGATAGGTATGGGTTGGATATATTGGGTATGAGTTGGTTGGGGTTGGTATACATATGGTTAGATGGGTGGGGTGCATATAGGTAAGTATAGATGGGTACGAATGGGGTATAAATGAGTTAGACTAATTATGGGTTAGGTGAGGATGGGTATAAGTTGTTATGGGTGGGTTGGATGGGTATGAGTTGGTTTGGGTTGGTTTGGGTGGGTTTAGGTTGGTTCGGGTAGGTATGGGTAAGTTTCTGCTAATGAGCATAGGTTGTGGTTGGTATAGGGGTGTATCTATGGGTAAAGGTTGATTTGGGCCGGCATAGGTAGGTTTCGTTATGTATGGGTGGGTATAAATAGGTATGGCTATATACAAATAGGATTTGGTGGATATGAGTAGGTATAAGTGGGTATGGGAGGGTATAGGTAGTTTCGGAGCTGTATGGGTAAGTTTTGATGGGTAAATATAGGTATGGGTACGTATAGAGGATGGGGGTAGGTAAGAATAGGTATGTGTAGGTATGAAGTGGTAGTAATGGGGTTTATATTGGAATGGATAGGTATAGGGAGTAGGCGTGGTATGGGTGAATGGGGATAGATAGGGGTAGGTATGTATGAGTTTCAGTTGGTGAGGATAGGTATGGGTGATTATATATATGTATGGGCATATAAGGATGGGTATCGATAATTGGGGATGGATATGGGTGGGTACAAGTTAGTGCGAGTGGGAGGAGTATTGAATAGGTAAGTGTAGCTAGGTGGGTATTGGTTTGAGGTAGGTATGGGTAGAATAGGGGGTATAAAGTAGATATGGGGGGTATGGTGGGGTAGAGATGTAAAAATCAAGGAAAGGGTAGGTATGGGTGGGTATGAGTGGGTTGGGGCGGGTATGAGTGGGTCGAGGTTGGTATGAGCGGGTTGGGTAGCTATAAGTAGGTTTTGTCTATTAAGGGTGGGTCTGGGTAAGTCGGGGTAGGTATTGGTTGGTATGGTAATATAGGAATATATATAGGCGGGTATGAGTACGTATGGGTAGGTTAGGGTAGGTATAGATGGGCATAGGTAGGTCGAGGTTGGTATAGATAAGTAGGAGTAGGTATGGGTGGTTTTGGATAGATAACGATAGGTATGGGTGGATTGTATTGGGTATAAGTGGGTTGGGGTTGGTATATATATGGTTAGGTAGGTAGGGTGTATATGGGTAGGTATAGATAAGTGCGGGTAGGTATGAATAAGTTGGATTGGGTATTGGTAGGGTAAAGGTAGGTATGAGTTGTTATGGGTGGGTTGGATGAGTATGAGTTAGTTTGGGTGGGTTTGGATAGCTAAGGGTAAGTTTCAATTGATGGGCAAAGGTTGTGGTATGTATTGGGGTATATCTATGGATAAAGGTAGATTTGATCCGATATAGGTGCGTTTTAGTGTGTATGGGTGGGTATAAATGGGTATGGCTATATACAGATAGTATTTGGATGATATGAGTAGGTATAAGTGGGTATAGGAGGGTATAGGTAGTTTCGAATCTGTATGGGTGAGCTTTGATAGGTAAGTATGGGTATGGGTATGTATGGAGAATGGGAGTGGGTAAGAATGGGTATGGGTAGGTATGTAGGGGTAGTAATGGGCTTGTATTGTTATAGATAGGTATGGGGGGTGGGTATGGTATGGGTAAATGAGGGTAGATAGGGGTAGATATTAGTGGGTATAGATGGATGGTAGTGGGTATGGGTTGTTATGAGTGAGTATGCATGGATTAGAATGGGTATGAGTGTGTATGGATGGGTATGGTTGGTTGGGGATGTATAAAGCTAGCAAAGGGTAGGTATGGGTAGGTTTGAGTGGGTTGGGGCGAGTATAAGTGGGTCGAGGTTGGTATGTGTGGATTGGAGTAGGTATGGTTTGGTTTTGGTAGTTGAGGGTGGGTCTGGGTGAGTGGGGGTAGGTATTGGTTAGTATGGTGGGTAGGAATACATATAGGTGGGTATGAGTATATATGGGTAGGTTGGGGTGGGTATAGATAGGCATAGATAGGTCGAGGTGGGTATAGATAAATAGGGGTTGGTATAGTTGGGTTCGGATAGATAACGATAGGTATGCGTGGGTTGTATTGGGTACGAGAAAGTTGGGGTTGGTATACATATGGTTACGTGGGTAGGGTGTTTATAGGTTGGTATAGATAGGTGCGGGTGGGTATGAATGAGTTAGACTGGGTATGGGTAGGGTGACGGTAAGTTGGATGGGTATAAGTTGGTTTGGGTGGGTTTAGTTAGGTTCAGGTAGGTATGGGGAAGTTTCAGTTGATAGGCGTGGGTTAAGGTAGGTATGGGGTTGTATCTATGGGTAAAGGTGGATTTGAGCCGGCATAGGTGGGTTTCGTTATGTATGGGTGGGTATAAATGGGTATGGCTATGTACAAATAAGATTTGGTAGGTATGAGTAGGTATAAGTTGGTATGGGAGGGTATAGGTAGTTTTAGAGCTGTATAGGTGAGTTTCAGTAGGTAAGTATAGGTATGGGTATGTATAGAGGATATGGGTAGGTAATAATTGGTATGGGTAGGTATTTAGGGGTAGTAATGGGTTTGTATTGGTATGGATAGGTATGGGGAGTGGGCGTGGTATGGGTGAATGGGGGTAGATAGGGGTAGTTATTAGTGGGTATAGATGGATTGTGGTGGGTATGGGTGGATATAAGTAGGTATACTTGGATTATGATGGGAATGGATGCGTATGCGCGGGTATGAATGAGTATGGATTGGATTGGGTTTTTTTGGGTAGGTATGTATGAGTTTCAGTTGGTGAGGATGAGTATGGGTGATTATATGTATGTATGGGTATATTAGGGTGGGTATGGATATGTAGGGATGGGTATGGGTGGGTACAAGTAATTAAGTGTGGGAAGAGGTATGAATGGTTAAGTGTGGATGGGTGGGTATTTGTTTAAGGTGGGTATGGGGTAGAATGGGGGGTAAAAGGTGGATTTATGGGGGTATGGTAGGGTGGGGATGTATAAAGCTAGGAAAGGATAGGTATGGGTTGGTATGAGTGGGTTGTGGCGGGTATGAGAGGGTCGAGGTTGGTATGAGTAGGTTGGGGTAAGTATGGGTGGGTTTTGGTGGTTGAGGGTGGGTCTGGGTGAGTAAGGGTAGGTATTGGTTGGTATGGTTGGTAGGGATACATATAGGTGGGTATGAGTATATATAGGTAGGTTTAGGTGGGTATTGATGGGCATAGGTAGGTCGAGGTGGGTATAGAGTGGGTTAGGGCTGGTATAAGTAGGTCGAGGTTGGTATGAGCAGGTTGGGGTAGGTATGGGTTGGTTTTGGTGGTTGAGGATTGGTTTGTGTAAGTGGGGGTGGGTATTGGTTGGTATCATGGGTATGGATACATATAGGTGGGTATGAATATGTATGGGTAAGTTGGCGTGGATATAGATGGGCATAGGTAGGTCAAGGTAGATATAGATAATTAGGGGTGGGTGTGCGTGGGTTTGGATAGATGACGATAGGTATGGGTTGGTTGTGTTGGGTATGAGTGGGTTAGGGTTATTATATATATGGTAAGGTGGGTGGGGTACATATAGGTATGTATAGATAGGTACGGGTGGGTATGAATGTGTTGGACTTAGTATGGGTAGGGTGAGGGTAGGTATGATTTGTTATGGGAGGATTGGGTGGGTATAAGTTGTTTTGGGTGGGTTTAGGTGGGTTCAGGTAGGTATAGGTATATTTCAGATGATAGGTATGGGTTGTGATGGGTATGAGGGTGTATCTGTAGGTAAAGGTAGATTTGAGCTGGCATAGGTGGGTTTTGTTGTGTATGGGTGCGTATAAATAGGTATAGCTATGTACAGATATGATTTGGTGGGTATGAGTAGGTATAAGTTAATATTAGAGGGTATAGGTAGTTTCAGAGCTATATTGGTGAGTTTCGATAGGTAAGTATGGTATGGGTTTGCATGGAGGATCGGATTGGGTAAAAATAGGTCTGGATAGGTATAAAGGGGTAGTAATGGGTTTGTATTGGCATAGGGGTTGGGCGTGGTATAGGTGAATAGGGGTAGATATTATTGGGTATAGATGAATGGTAGTGGGTATGGGTGGATATGAGTAAGTATGCATGGATTAGGATGGGTATGAGTGTGTATGGACGGGTATGAATGGGTATGGATTGGATTGGGTTTTTTTAGGTAGGTATGTGTGAGTTTCAGTAGGTGAGGATGGGTATGGGTGGTTATATATATATATATATATATATATATATATATATATATATATATATATATATATATATATATATATATATATATATATATATATATATATATGGGCATATAGGGGTGGGTATGGGTATGTGGGGATGGGTATTGATGGGTACAAGTAAGTAAGGGTGAGAGGAGGTATGAATGGGTAAGTATGGCTAGGTGGATATTGGTTTGAGGTGGTATAAAGTGGATATAGGGGGGTGTTGTGGGGTAGGGATGTATAAAACTTGGAAAAGGTAGGTATAGTTGGGTAGGAGTAGGTTGGGGCTGGTATGAGTTGGTCAAGATTGGTATGAGCGGGTTGGGGTAGGTATGGGTAGGTTTTGATAGTTGAGGATGGGTCTAGGTAAGTGGGGGTAGGTATTGGTTGGTATGGTTGGTAGGGATACATACAGGTGGGTATGAGTACTTATAGGTAGGTTAGGGTAGGTATAGATGGGCATAGGTATGTCGAGGTAGGTATATATAAGTAGGGGTGGGTATAGGTGGGTTTGGATAGATGACGATAGGTATGGGTGGGTTATATTGGGTATAAGTGGGTTAGGGTTGGTCTAAATATGGTTAAGAAGTTGGGGTGCATATAGGTGGATATAAATGGGTACGGATGGGTATGAATGATTTTGACTGGGTATAGGTAGGGTGAGGGTGGGTATGAGTTGTAATGGGTGGGTTGGATGGGTATGAGTTGGTTTGAGTTAGTTTGGGTGGGTTTAGGTGGGTTCGAGTTTGTATGGGTAAGTTTTTATTGATGGGCATAGGTTGTCGTTGGTATGGGAGTGTATATATAGGTAAAAGTAGATTTGAGCCGGTATAGGTGGGTTTCATTATGTATGGGTGGGTATGAATGGGTATAGCTATATACAAATGGGATTTGGTGTATATGAGTAGGTATAAGTGGGTATGGGAGGGTATAGGTAGTTTCGGAGCTGTATGGGTGAGTTTCGATGGGTAAATATAGGTATGGGTATATATAGAGGATTTGGGTAGGTAAGAATAGGTATGGGTAGCTATAAAGTGGTAGTAATGAGTTTGTATTGGTATGGATAGGTATGGGAAATAGGTATAGTATGGGTGAATAGGGGTAGGTAGGGGTAAATATTAGTGGGTATAGATGGATGGTGGTGGGTATGGGTGGGTATGAGTGAGTATACATGGATTAGGATGGGTATGACTGTGTATGGGCGGGTATGAATGGGTATGGATTGGATTGGGTTTTTTTGGATTGGTATGTGATAGTTTCAGTGTGTGAGGATGGGTATGGGTAATTATATATATGTATGGGTATATAGGGGTAGGTATAGGTATATGGGGATGGGTATGGGTAGGTACAAGTAAGTAAGGGTAGAAGGAGGTATGAATGGGTAAGTGTGGCTAGGTGGGTATTGGTTTGAGGTGGGTATAGGTATAATGGGGCTAATAAATTCGATATGGGGGGGTATGGTGGGATAAGGATGTATAAAGCTAGAAAAGGGTAGGTATGGGTGGCTATGAGTTGGTTGGGACGGGTATGAGTGAGTCGATATTGGTTTGAGCAGGTTGGGATAGGTATGGGTGGGTTTTGGTTGTTGAGTATGGGTCTGGGTAAGTAGGCATGGGTTTTGGTTGGTATGGTGATGTAAGGATACATATAGGTGGGTATGAGTACGTATGGGTAGGTTGGGGTGGGTATAGATGGGCATAGGTAGGTCGAGTTTGGTATATATAAATAGGGGTGGGTATGGGTGGGTTTGATAGATGACGATAGGTATAGGTGGGTTGTGTTGGGTATAAGTAAGTTGGGATTGGTATACATATGGTTAGGTAGGTGGGGTACATATGGGTAGGTATAGATTGGTGCGCGTGGGTATGATTGAGTTAGACTGGGTATGGGTAGGGTGAGTATAGGTATGAATTGCTATAGGTGGATTGGATGGGTATGAGTTGGTTTGGGTTGGTTTGGGTGGATTTAGGTAGATTTGGGCAGGTATAGGTAAGTTTCAATTGATGGACATGGGTTGTGGTAGGTATAGGGGTATATCTGTGGATAAAGGTGGATTTAAGTCGGCATATATGGGTTTCGATGTGTATAGGTGGGTATAAATGGGTATGGCTATATACAGATGGTATTTGGTGGGTATGAGTAGGTATAAGTAGGTATGGGAGGGTATAGGTAGTTTCGTAGCTGTATGGGTAAGCTTCGGTGGGTAAGATAGGTATTGGTATGTATAGAGGATGGGGTTGGGTAAGAATAGGTATGGGTATGCATGAATGGGTAGTAATGGGTTTGTATTGGTATGGATAAGAATGGTGCGTGGGCATGGTATAGGTGAATAGGGGCAGGTAAGGGGAGATATTAGTGGGTTTAGATGGATGATAGTGGGTATGGGTGGTTATAAGTGAGTAGGCATAGATTAGGATGGGTATGAGTATATATGAGCAGGTATGAATGGGTATGGATTGGATTAGGTTTTTTTGGGTAGGTATATGTGAGTTTCATTGGGTGAGGATGGGTATAGGTGATTATATATATGTGTAGGCATATATGGTTGTATATAGGTATAAGGGGATGGATATGGGTAGGTACAAGTAAATAAGGGTGAGAGGAGGTATGAATGGGTAAGTGTAGTTGGGTGGGTGTTGGTTTGAGGTGGGTATGGGGTAGAATGGGGGGTATAAGGTTGATATAGGGGGGTATGGTAGGGTGGGGATATATAAAGCTAGGAAAGGGTTGGTATGTGTCGGTTTGAATGGGTTGGGGCGGGTATGAGAGGGTCAAGATTAGTATGAGTGGGTTCGAGTAGGTATGGGTTAGTTTTGGTGGTTGAGGGTAGGTCAGGGTGAGTGTCAGTGGTATTGGTTAGTATGGTGGGTAGGGATACATATAGGTGGGTATGATTATGTATGGGTAGATTGGGGTGGGTATAAATGGGCATAGGTAGGTCGAGGTGGGTATAGATAAATAGGGGTTGGTATAGGTGGGTTTGGATAGAAGACGATAGGTATGGATAGGTTATGTTGGGTATGAATGGGTTGGGGTTGGTATATATATGGTTAGGTAGGTGGGGTGCATATAGATGGGTATAGATAGGTGCGGGTGGGTATGAATGAGTTTGACTGGGTATGGGTAGGGTGAGGATGGGTATGAGTTGTTATAGATGGGTTGGATGGGTATGAGTTGGTTTGGGTGGGTTTAGGTAGGTTCTGGTAGGTATGTGTAAGTTTCAATTGATGGGCGTTGGTTGTGACGGGTATGAATGGGTATGGATTGGATTGGGTTTTATTGGGTAGGTATGTGTGAGTTTTAGTGGGTGAGGATGGTATGGGTGATTATATGTATGTATAGGCATATTGGGGTGGATATAAATATATGGGAATAGATATGGGTGGGTACAAGTAAGTAAAGGTAGGAGGAGGTATGAATGGGTAAGTGTGGATGAGTGGGTATTGGTTTGAGGTGGGTATGGGGTAGAATGGGGGGTATAAGTTGGATATATAGGGATATGGTGGGGTTGGGATGTATAAAGCTAGGAAACTATAAATATGGGTGGGTATGAGTGGGTTGGGGTGGGTATGAGTGGGTCGAGATTGGTATAAGTGGGTTAGGGTAGGTATATGTGGGTTTTGGTGGTTGAGGGTTTGTTTGGGTGAGTGGGGGTGGGTATTGGTTGGTATGGTAGGTAGGGATACATATAGGTGGGTATGAGTATGTATGGGTACGTTGGGGTGGGTATTGATGGGCATAGGTAGGTCGAGATGGGTATAGATAAGTAGGGGTGGTATGGGTAGGTTTGGATAGATGACGATAGGTATGGATGGGCTATGTTAGGTATGGGTGGGTTAGTATTGGTATACATATGGTTAGGTTGGTGGGTTACATATAGGTAGGTATCGATGGGTGTGAGTTGGTATGAAGGAGTTGGACTGGGTATGGACAGGGTGAGGGTGGATATGAGTTTTATGCGTGGGTTGGATGGGTATAAGTTAGTTTGGGTGGGTTTAGGTGCGTTCGGGTAGGTATGGGTAAGTTTCAGTTGATGGGCATGGGTTGTGGTGGGTATGGGGGTTTATCTATAGGTAAACATGAATTTGAGCCGGTATAAGTGAGTTTCATTGTATATGGGTGGGTATAAATGGGCATGGCTAGGTACAGATAGGATTTAGTAGGTATGAGTAGGTATAAGTGGGTATAGGAGGGTATACGTAGTTTTGGAGCTGTATGGGTGAGTTTTGATGGGTAAGTATATGTATGGGTATTATGGAGGATGGGGGTGGGTAAGAATGGGTATGGGTAGGTATGAAGGGGTAGTAATGGGTTTGTATTGGTATGGATAGCTATTGTGGGTAGGCATGGTATGGGTGAATTGGGGTAGATATTACTAGGTATAGATGGATAATAGTGGGTATGGGTGGGTATGAGTGAGTATGTATATATTAGAATAGGTATGAGTGTGTATGGGCGGGTATGAATAGGTATGGATTGGATTAGATTTTTTTAGATAGGTATGTGTATTTCAGTGGGTGAGGATGGGTATGGGTGATTATATATATGTATGGGCATATACGGGTGGGTATGGGTATGTGGGGATGGGTATGGGTGGGTATAAGTAAGTAAGGGTGGTAGAAGGTATCAATGGGTAAGTGTGGCTATGTGGGTATTGGTTTGAGGTGGGTATAGGGTAGAATAGAGGGTATAAAGTAGATATTAGGGGGTATATTGGGATAAGGATGTATAAAGCTAGAAAAGGGTAGGTATATGTGGGTTGGGACGTGTATAAGTGGGTCGAGGTTAGTATGAATGGGTTAGGGTAAGTATGCGTGGGTTTTGGTAGTTAAGGATGGGTCTGGGTGAGTGGGGATGGGTATTGGTTGGTATGGTGAGTAGGGATATATAGATGGGTATGAGCACGTATGGGTAGGTTGGAATGGGTATAAATGGGCATAGGTAGGTCGAGGTGGGTATAGATAAGTAGGGGTGGGTATGAGTGGGTTTGGATAGATGACGATAGGTATAGGTGGGTTGTGTTGGGTATAAGTGGGTTAGGGTTGGTATATATATAGTTAGGTGGGTAGGGTACATATGGGTAGGTATAGATGGGTGTGGGTGGGTATGAATAAATTAGACTAGGTATGGGTAAGGTGAGGGTGGGTATGAGTTATTATGGGTGGGTTGGATGGGTATAAGTTGGTTTGGGTTAGTTTGGGTGGGTTTAGGTGGGTTCGGGTAGGTATAGGTAAGTTTCAGTTGATGGACATAGGTTGTGGTGTATGGGTCAGTATAAATGGGTATGGCTATGTACAGATAGGATTTGGTGGGTATGAGTAGGTCTACGTGGGTATTGGAGGGTATAGGTAGTTTCAAATCTGTATGGGTGAGTTTTAATGGGTAGGTATGGGTATGGGTATGTATGGAGGATGGGGGTAGGTAAGAATAGGTATGGGTATGTATAAAGTTGTAGTAATGGGTTTGTATTGGTATGGATAGGTTTGGGGGGCAGGCGTGGTATGGGTGAATGGGGGTAGGTAGGGGTTGATATTAGTGGGTATAGATAGATGGTGGTGGGTATGGGTGGGTATGAGTGAGTATGAATGGATTAGGATGAGTATGAGTGTGTATGGGCGGGTATGAATGGGTTTAAATTAGATTGGGTTTTTTTGGGTAGGTATATGTGAGTTTCAGTGGGTGAGGATGGGTATGGGTGATTATATGTATATATGGGCATATAGGGGTGGGTATGGGTATGTGCGGATGGGTATGGGTGGGTACAAGTAAGTAAGGATGGGAGGTGGTATGAATGGGTAAGTGTGGCTAGGTGGGTATTGGTTTGAGGTGGGTATGGGGTAGAATGGGGGGTATAAAATGGATATGGGGGGGTATGGTGGGGTAGGGATGTATAAAGCTAGGAAAGGATGGGTATGAGTAGGTTAGAGCGGGTATGAGTGTATCGAGGTTGGTATGAGCGGGTTGGGGTAGGTATGGGTGCGTTTTAGTGGGTCTAGGTGAGTGGGGGTAGGTATTGGTTGGTATGGTGGGTAGGGATACATATAGGTCGGTATGAGTATTTATGGATAGGTTGTGGTGGGTATAGATGTGCATAAGTTGGTCGAGGTGGGTATAGATAAGTAGAGGTGGGTATGGGTGGTTTTGGATAAATGACGATAAGTATGTGTGGGTTGTGTTAGGTATGAGTGGGTCAGGGTTGATGTACATATGGTTAGGTGACTGGGGTGCATATAGGTGGTTATAGATTGTTACGGGTGGGTATGAATGAGTTGGACAAGGTATGGGTAGGGTGAGGGTGGGTATGAGTTGGTATGGGTGGGTTGGATAGGTATGAGTTGGTTTAGGTAGGTTCTGGTAGGTATAGGTAAGTTTCAATTGATGGGCGTGGGTTGTGGTGGGTATGGGGTGTATCTATAGGTAAAGGTGGATTTAAGCCGGTATAGGTTGGCTTCGGTGTGTATGGGTGGGTATAAATTAGTATGGCTATATACTGATGGGATTTGGTGGATATGAGTAGGTATAAGTAGGTAAGGGAGGGTATAGGTAGTTTTGGATCTGTATGGTTGAGTTTCAGTGGGTAAGTATAGTTATTATAGAGGATGGGCGTGGGTAAGACTGGGTATGGGCAGGTATAAAGGGGTAGTAATGTGTTTATATTGGTATGGATAGGTATGGGGGTGGGCATGGTATGGGTGAATGAGGGTAGATAGGGGTAGATATTAGTGAATATAGATGGATTGTTGTGGGTATGGGTGGGTATGAGTGAGTATGCATGGATTAGGATGGGTATGAGTGTGTATGGGTGGGTATAAATTGGTATGGATTAGATTGGGTTTTTTTTGATAGGTATGTGTGAGTTTCAGTGGGTGAGGATGGGTATGGGTGATTATATGTATGTGTAGACACACAAATTGTGTCTAACCCGAACCCGACTCGCATGCACTAATTCAGAGGCAAACCCGACACGCACTCGGACCCGGACCTGACTCGCATGCGCCGATCCGGAGGCAAAACCCGACACGCAACCGGACCCGACCCGCGCCAAACAAGAGGCCGGGTAGACCCATCCCCAAGTAGGGCCCACCCGGCCCCCTTCTAGAAATCCGAACCCCTTAAGGGGTGGCCGGCCATGCAAGAAAAGAAAAGAAATAAATAAATAAAAGAAAAGGAAAGAAAAGAAGAAAAAGGAAAAAAAAAATACCGCCATGTGTGGGGGGAGATTGCGTATGATGTCTACATAAGCGTAGATCTGTGTCGATCCCTCGATCCGACGAACAAGAAACGAAGACGGGTCGCCATCGACTTTATGTGCAAGAATCAAATAAATTCAAAGAGGATTGAGCCATAACTACTCCACTAGAAAAGGAAGGCAAATAAAGGTTTATTCCTCTCTTCAATGAAAGAATAAATCTTGGGTAATTATGGGAGATATTAAAGAGATTTAAATAATCTTCCTATATCTCTCCCCTCTCCCCTTCACCAATAAATAGAGGGAGAGGGGGAAGGCTCAAGAGGGGGGATGATAAGAAGCGAAGAAGCTCTGCAGAGGAGGAGACGCGCCCTTCATCGATCCAAGGCTTCACGAGGCACGAGCAAGCCTATCCCTTTGGGACCGGCTTAGTCCATCGAAAGTCCTCATCAACGTGAAGACCCTTGCACAAGAAGATCATCCCTTCAACACTGTGCATGAAAAAGAAAGCTCGGAGAAGAAGAAACCTTCAACTCCGAAGACGCCAGAAGCAAAGGCTGGAGAAGAAGATCGAAGCGGCATCACCCCGTCGTCTCCAACAACCCTTTAACTCCAAAGATGCCAGAAGCAAAGGCCGGAGAAGAAGATCGGAGCGGTATCACCCCGTCGTCTCCAACAAAACCTTCGACTCCGATCAAACCCAAAATCCCGGAGAAGAAGATTGAAGCGGCATCACCCCGTTGTTTTCAAGAAGCATCCACTCCATTCACGAAGAAAAAAGCTTGGAGAAGGATACCCGAAGCGGCGCTACACCCGTCATCTTCAACAAAGCCTTCAACTCCGATTACGCCAAATACGCCCGCAGAAGAAGCCGACGCCACAACCATCGCCAAGGTCGAAGGGGTCAGAGCTGGAACTGAAGACAAGGCGAAGGAGCTCTGCAGAAGAGGAGACGCACTCTTCATCGACCCAAGGCTTCACGAGGGACCGGCAAGCTTATCCCTTCGGGACTGACTTAGTCTATTGAAAGCCCTCATCAAAGTAAAGACCCTTACACAAGAAGATCAAGCCTTCGACTCCGTGCACGAAGAAGAAAGCTCGGAGAAGAAGAAGACTTAGACTCTGAAGACGCCAGAAGCAAAGGCCGGAGAAGAAGATCGGAGCTGCACTACCCCGTCGTCTCCAACAAGCCTTCGACTCCGATCAAGCCCAAAAGCCCGAAGAAGAAAACTGAAGCGTCATCACCCCATCGCCTTCGATAAACGCCCACTCTATTTTCGAAGAAGAAAGCTTGGAGAGGGACACCCGAAGCATCGCTACACCCGTCGTCTTTAAAGTAAAGCCGATGCTACAACTGTCGCACGGAGATCGGTGCTACTCCACCATCTTCAAAAGTAAAGCCTTCGACTCCGATCACGCCGAAGAAGCCCGGAGAAGAAGAGAAGCAAAGACGACGCTACACCCGTCGTTTTCAAAGTAAAGCCTTCGACTCTGATTATGCTAAACAAGCCCGGAGAAGAAGAGAAGCAAAGCCGGCACTACACCCGTCGTCTTTGAAGCAAAGCCTTCGACTCCGATCAAGCCAAAGAAGCCCGGAGAAGAGGAGAAGTCAAACCGACGCCTTAACCACCGAGGAAGTCGGAAGGATAAAGAAGCCTTGAAGAAGCAGTAACCGCCGTTCGAGAAGAAGATCGAGTCAACACCGAAGCAAAAGCCAACGTAAGAAGCCAAAGCAAAAGCCCCAAAAAAGCCCGCGCCAAAGCAACGCAAGTGCCAAAGCTAAGTAACTATGCCGGTCACGAGCAAAGCACCGCACGTTCTAGCCGATACTACATGAAGTCCGGAAGAACTAAAGCATCACAAGCCTCTGCCCATCTACGTTCAAGCGCAAGCGCCAAAGCAAAGCAAAAGCCAGAGCCACGCCAAATCCAAGCCAAAACCGAAAGCCAAAGCTAAAGCCGATGCCAAAAGCACGATCGACACCACGAACTGACGATCAAGGACGCCGAGGTCTAGCAAGGATCGAGAAAGACACGAAGACCAAGGAACGAAGCCAAAAACCCTTAGCCGAGAAAGCACGAAGCACGGAAGGAACAAAAGCAATGGCGGACACTCCTTAGCCTCTCAAGAAACCCTTCCCCTGTAAAGACCTCTGTCCTGGGTAACCCCTTCAAAGCTCTCGCACGAATACCACATGAAGACGCGGATCAAAGGGACCCTCCAGAGGATCTCTCCCATAATCTCCTGATCGAATATTCGCTGCACCCGGCTCACCACCCCCGAGTCCCCGGGTCTCGGCCTCTGTAATCTACGTGTGTTTGCAATAAAGACGATCCGGATCTTTTTCTGCGCATATAGATTTCTGGCACGTCCGGTGGGACCTCCTCTCCTTTCATCCATCTGTCTGAAGGAGTTGCTTCAAGTTCGCCATGGCCGGGACAAACAACGATGCGTTTGCTCTAAGCCTTTCGCCCATCGCCGAGTCTCCTCTACTCCGATACGGTGATCCAGTAAACCTGGAAGGTGATGTTCCCCGATGGTACGCATCTATACTCGGTGTACTCGAACTCTTGCGGATGTCTTCATGCTAGAAACTACTACTGAAGATGCCCGCCAAAGCGCCGACGAGGCCTTGGTGCATGAAGAAATGAGCCTCGATCCTGAAATCAATGTCCAGAAGTTTGGGGAAGACCAGCCCCAACCCCGAGCCCGTTTGGGTTCTCCGACGGACGTTGCACCTCCTCTGCAGGGGCAAACATCCGTCATCAAGAAGAAGCAAGTCGACGCAAACTACGTCTCTAACGATGACGGCGAGGATACAGGCATGCAACATCGAGACATCCTCCGTCATCATCCTCCCTCCGCTCTTCAGCTCCAAGTAATGCAAATGGGTGAACAAATGGCGCAAATTACTCGGCTGATGGAGAAGGATCGTCACATCAACACCTTGCTTCAAAGGCTAAGCGCAAGGGATGCTACAGTAGTCAGCCAACCTCCTGCTTCTCCAGTAGCCGCTCTAGCTCCGTCTTCAACTCCCGCTCCTACAAAGGTTGTTCCGACAGTTCTAGCGACTACTCCAGCGCTCTCCTCGGTTCCCGTCCCGACAAAAGTCGTCTCTCCAGTACTAGTCTCGGTGGCTACACAACCTTCAGCAACAGTAACAATGAATGCCCAACAAATACAAGCATTGGTGGCCGACATGATGCGTTCCCACGGCGGTAGTCTTCCTCCGTTCACGGCGGCATACTCGAAACCTTACACCGCAAGGATCCAGCAGCTATGCTTCTTTATCGGGTTCCAGCCACCAAAGTTCTAGCACTTCGATGGGAAGGAAAATCCAAGGCAGCACGTGGTCCACTTTATCAAAACTTGCAACAACACCGACACATACGGCGACGAGATGATGAAGCAGTTTGTTCGCACCTGTGGGTGCAAATTTTGGCATAAATCCACCACGGGACCCACCGGCCCTGCCTGGTGGACCCGCGAAGACTACAGCGGGACCCACCGGCCCTGCCTGGTGGGCCCACAAGGACTACCACGGGACCCACCGGCCCTGCCTGGTGGGCCCACGAGGACGCAACTTTACCTGAAGGATCCCCAGATACGATAGCAAAAACCGCCATTCGCCACCCAGAATGTCTATAAATAGCAGAGCATTCGAATGTAAAAGGATCGAAATCTAAGATCCGGAAATCTGATTTCCACTCTGAGATCTGACTTTCAGAACCAGAGCTTTGGGATTTCTAACCTCCGATCTACCATCTCTCTTTGATCTTCTTCTCTCTTTCGAAGAGATCAGGGAGCTTTCAGTGATACTCGGCCTGTCGAGGTCACTTCAACATAAGTGTTAGTGAATTCGGGTTGCTCCCTATAGCACGGAGACGTAGGCTTCGGCTGAACTCCGAGATCACTTCTTTTGTGTCAAAATCTCTCTCTGATTGCTTTTCTGTTTACATATCAAAAAAGCAACAACTTCAACCAACCGATCGACCAACGATCTTCGACATTAACTTCGACTCCAATTGACTAGTGCTGCGAAGGTCTTCGGGTCGGCACGAAGATTTTCCCCCACAGTTTGGCGCTGTCTGTGGGATTCGAGCGAGAAGCTGTGTTCTCTCTACTTCGACTACCATATCAATATAGTCAAACTTCCTCGTCCCCTCGGTTAATCAGACAACTGATCGGACGTCGGTAATCTCGTTGCACCCTTCGCACTCTGAATGGCGAGAACCAAACATCAGGGTCAACCAGAAGGAAGTAACACTCAACATCAACCTCGTCCTGAGACTCGTTCAATGAGTCAAAGGCTCAATTTCGGGCAGCCCCTTGCTGTCCCCGAGATGGGGGTTCATTCAGGAAGCGGGAGATCAGTCGATCGACCGATCGCCCCTCATCCTCATCAATCAATTGGGCAGACTGTCCCTGCTCCTGCTGAAGATCCTCCATCGACTTACCAGATCTCTGCAATCGATTTCCAACTACTCCAATTGGCGAAGCAAAACGCCACCCTCACTGCTGAGAGGGATGCTCTGAAGAAGGCAGCTTCCGAAGCTGGAATTGCTATTCCGATCCCCTCCGCAAGTGAGAGGGTTGATCCTCCTCGACATTCAATTCACTCCGAACAACGGAGGTCAATGGGCACTGATGCTCTCGAGAGGATTCGATGCGACCCAACTCCCTCTGCTGCTCCTTGGAAGCAGAGTGTCTGGGATCGTCTTGAAGACGAGTCCTCCCAATCCTCATCTGGTCGTAACTGCGACAAAAGAGCACCATCGAAGATCAACATGCCAAGGAAGCACCAAATGAAAGGCGCTCCTTCAAAGAGTAGAGTCTCTCCTTCCATTCCATTTCAACGTAGACTTGGATCGGACCTTCGACATCGACTTCAACCGGCGAACACTCCGATGCCAGAACAAGACCTTGCGATCTTACCTCTTGACCCACCTCTAGGTCGAGGACACGGTCGTAGGGATGGCTACTCTTCTGCCGGGCCACTACATCGAAGCCTCTTCGAATCAGCATTTCCAAGAGGATGGAGAACTCCTACCCTCCCCAAATTCAACTGCGTCCGAGGAGATCCAAGCCTCCATATACTTGCCTTCAAGCAAGCTCTAACGCCACACGAAGAGGAAAACAACGTGCTCTGCCGCACCTTCGCGGGAAGTCTCGACGAGCCTTCACTCGACTGGTATCACAATCTCCGAGCTGGGTCCATTACCTAGTTCGGTGTTTTGGCTAACCTCTTTGTGCAGCATTACCAGCTCAACCTGAAACCCGAGAAGAAGCTCGACTCTCTATATCGACTAAGGATGGGTGCAGATGAGACTCTCCGCAGCTTCACGAGGAGGTTTCGCAACGAGCATGCTGCTCTCTCTGGAAGGCATCTGGATGATGAAGCCATCATGTTGGCTTTCCAGAACGCTCTCCGCTTCAATCTACACATCTACAACGACTTCATCCGCAATCCCCCTCCTTCTCTGGGAGCTATGTTCGATCGAATTCAGAGGGAGATTGAGGTGGAAGACGATCAAGTCGCTCGAAAAGGGCGAGAAACTAAGAGAAGGCCTGCTGAAAGAGAAGCACCTAAATATGCTGCAAAGGCTCACAACACTGAAGCAGCAGCCCCTCCGGCCAACAAAAGATCAAAGAATGATGGGCGTCGATCTCCAACGAAGACCACTTTCACCGAGTGGAACATGCCAGTCGAGCAGATACTCGACCGTATTCAACACGACGAGTATCTTCGGAGGCCCAATCCTCTTCAACCAAATTCCAAATTCACAGCAGACAAAACAGTCTACTGTGAATTCCATCGAAGTCACGGCCATTCCACCGATCGGTGTTTTCGGCTGAAATTCCATCTTGAAGACTTACTACGAGAAGGCCACCTTCAAGAATTCGTCAACAATGGGCACGATCAACGTCGAACCTCTGCCAAGGGGAAAGAAGTGTGTTGGATACATCAAATCTCTTCCAACCGGCAACCAATTTCTGTGAATGCCAATGTCTTTGGCATTCATGGAACCTTGCACAATCAAGCTTTGACCGGGAAGGAAGTCGATCGGCAGGTTCGACGCATCTTCCATGTTCGATCTACTGCAAACAAAGAAGATACCTGGATCGAGAAGCCCATCGAAGGTCTTGCTTGTCCATCCATAGTCTTCAACGACACTGATCTTCAAGGAGTTCATACTCCACATCGAGACCCCCTGGTCTTGAAACTCATCATCGACGGCAGCACTGTCAACCGGATCCTCATCGACACCGGAAGCTCTATCGACATTATGTTCTCAGACTGTTTCAAACGTCTGGGACATAAGTATCAAAGCCTCGACGTCGTCCCGACTGTGATCACCGGCTTCAATGGTGAACAAAGCATCACAGTGGGCGAATCCAGATTTACCATCGACCTCAGCCGAGAGACTCGAGTCTCGGTGAGGTTTGCAATCGTCGAAGGAATGTCTAGCTACAACGCCATTCTTGGGCGACCATTCCTCCATCAGATCAATGCCATCTCCTCCTCTTACCATCAACTACTCAAATTTGCAACTGGAGAAGGCATCGTCTGCATTCGAGGCGATCAGCAAGCTGGAAGGTCTTGTGAAGCTGCTGCGGCAAAGACAGATCGAAAGATTAACATTGCTCCTCCAAAGCGGCCACGAGATGAAGCTGGTCCCTCTTCCAAATAGCAATCAAAGGAGATTCCGCTGACCGAACCTCCACCAATCGAATGGGAAGCATCACCTTCAATTGAAGAAATCATCCCGATCAACATAGGCAGCGGAGATCTCCCTCGACAAACATTTATTGGTACCGGTCTTAGCGACGTAGAAGCGCAAGACATGGTATCCTTCCTCCAGTCCAATATCGACGTCTTCGCATGGTGCTTCGAAGACATGCCTGGGATCAATCCAGATGACGCTTGTCACTGACTTGCGATCAAAGAAGAGGTGAAGCCCGTCAAGCAAAAGCCTCGCACCATTCGACCAGAGCTACAAATTGCTGTTCAAGAAGAAATTACCAAGCTACTCGCAGCCGGATTCATCCGAGAAGTAGAGTATCCAACTTGGATCTCTAATATAGTGGCTGTTCCAAAGAAGAATGGGAAAGTCAGAGTCTGCATCGACTTTACCAATCTCAACAAGGCTTGCCCCAAAGATCCTTTTCCCATGCCAAGGATAGATAGACTCGTCGACGCCACTGCTGGCCACGAGCTATTGTCTTTCATGGATGGGTATTCCGGATACAATCAAATTCCACTCCACGCTGATGATCAAGAGAAGACATGTTTTGTGACTAGCCGAGGCCTTTATTGCTACAATGTCATGCCATTCGGCCTCAAAAATGCTGGTTCCACCTATCAAAGGCTAGTCACCAAAATGTTCGAAGATCAGATCGGTCGCAACGTCGAAGTCTATGTCGATGATCTCCTCACCAAGAGTTCCGTTCGGAGCAAACATCTATCTGATCTGGCTGAAACCTTCCAAGTCCTCCGAAAGTATCGAATGAAGCTCAATCCAGCCAAGTGCGCTTTCGGAGTTCAATCTGGTAAATTCCTGGGTCATCTTGTGACCAGGAGAGGTATTGAAGCCAATCCTGATCAAATTCGAGCCATCATCGATATGCCTTCACCTATAAATCGAAAAGAAGTTCAACGTCTCACTGGAAGGTTAGCAGCACTCAATCGATTCATCTCAAAGTCCTCAGACAAGTGCAAGCCACTCTTCGACAAACTACGAAAGGCGGATACCTCCGGCTGGAGTCCAACCTGTGAAGAAGCATTTCAAAGCATCAAGAAATATCTGGTGCAAGCTCCTATCCTGACTGCTCCACTTCCAAAAGAAGACTTGTGGCTCTACCTTGCCGTGACCGATCAAGCAATCAGCGCGGTCTTAGTCAGTAGAAGAGAAGGCATCGAACATCCAGTCTACTACATCAGCCACACTCTTCTTCCGGCTGAGACTCGCTACTCAAAAACTGAGAAGGTCATCTTGGCCTTGCTCACTGCTTCGCGTCGTCTTCAACCGTACTTCGTCTCCCACCAGATTACTGTCATTTCAGAACACTCACTCAAAGATATCATTGACAAAGCTGGTCGAGCTGGTCGAATGACCAAATGGGTGATCGAAATGAGCTCCCTGGGGATTCAGTTCGAATCTCGCACTTCTATCAAAGGTCAAGCAATTGCTGATTTTCTAGCTGACTTTCCAGTTGAAGACCCCATCATTTGGGAAGAGGATGTCGACATGCGCTTGGAAAATGAGGATACTCCTCCGATCAATCCTGCAATAAAAATTGATCCAAGTCTTGAAGTTATTTCTGCAACTCCTCCATGGAAGCTTTATACTGATGGAGCATCAAGTTCGATCGGTTCGAGAACTGGGATAGTCTTAATATCCCCCGAACTCGATCATCTCCAGAAGGCCACTCTCCTTGGGTTTAATGCCACCAACAACGAAGCTGAATATGAAGCACTCATTTCCGGACTCGAAATGGCAGAATCTCTGGGGGTAGATCGAATCATCATATACAGCGACTCCCAATTGATCATAAGGCAAATCAATGGAGAGTACACAGCTCGAGAAGAAAGAATGCAACTCTACTTGGCCTTAGTACGACGTCTTCAACAACGTTTTACTAGCGCTGAATTCATTCAAATCCCGAGAGCAGAGAACCGAGAAGCAGATGCCTTAGCTAATGCTGCCTCAGTTCTTGGAGACTCACTCGGAGGAAGGCAAATACAGATCGATTATCAAGAAGTGCCCAAGACCATCCCCGATCAACAGATTCTTACTACTACAAAAGGATCTGGGGGTGGAGATCAGCTTGAAGACTGGAGAAGACCAATTTTCGACTTCTTCAAGCATGGCAAAATGCCGAAAGATCCAAATCAAGCCCGAAGACTTCAAAGGAAACTCCCGTGCTACATTTTGCAAGGAGAAGATCTATACTTCAAATCTCACAACGGGATGTTGCTCAAGTGCCTTGGTCCTGAGCAAGCACAATCAATCCTGATTGATATCCACTCTGGAGCTTGTGGAAATCATTCAGGAGGAAGATCTCTTGAAGCCAAGACGAAGCTACAAGGGTACTACTGGCCAACAATGGCAAAGGATGCTCAACAAGTCGTTCAAAGATGCGAGCCTTGCCAACGACACGCTCGAGCTATCCATCTCCCTGCAGATGAACTTCATCAATTATCAAGTCCTTGGCCTTTCCATCAATGGGGGTTAGATTTCTTGGGTCCTTTCCCTCCAACTCCAAGCAAGAAGAAATATCTACTGCTGGCTACTGATTACTTCACCAAATGGGTTGAAGCTGTGCCCCTCTTTCGAGAGACTGACGACGAAGTGATCAAATTCATTCGGCACAACATCTTCTCAAGATTTGGCACACCTCAAGTTCTTGTTGCTGACAATGGAGCTCAATTTGACTCAGACAAATTCCGAGAGTTCTGTCTGAACAACGGTATCAAGTTATTCTATTCAACTCCAAGATATCCTCAATGCAATGGTCAAGCTGAAGCCTCAAACAGATCTATACTTGATATACTCAAGAAGAAACTCAACGACAAGAAAGGATTGTGGGAGCAAGTCCTACCTGAAGTTCTTTGGGGGTATCGCACAACTCCGAGAAGATCAACAGGGTTCTCACCCTTCCGTCTAACATATGGATCAGAAGCAATACTCCCAACAGAAAATATATCTAGTACTTTGAAGACCAAAGCTGTTGAAGAAGGAGTCAATGAAGAACTTCGGATCAATGATCTAGACTTCTCTGAAGAACTACGAGATCTAGCATCACTTCGTGTGGCCAAATATCAACAGAAGATCAAAAGAGCCTATGACAAGAAAGTCCACAAGAGACAGTTCCCAGTGGGTAGTTTAGTTCTCAGAGCAGTTTTCTACAATACCAAAGAGCACAGCAGTGGAAAGCTTGCTCCCAACTGGGAAGGTCCATATATCATTGAGTCAGTTGGAGGCAAAGGTTCTTACAGACTGATCACACCAGAAGGAGATAGATTGCCTCGAGCTTGGAATTCTAGACACCTCAAGTTGTTCTATCCATAATGTAAATTCTGTGATGAATAAAGCTCTCTTTCAAGTGTTCAAGTGTACAAGTGTTCTGATTTTCAATCCAAGTTCTGAAGCAGTTTCAAGTTATCCATATTCAAATTACCAGGTCTTTTAACAAGTTTGGGTGTTAGGGTTGCGACCCAACCCCTTACTAGCAAATGTTAAAAACTGACCATTTTCAAGTTACCAGGTCTTAACATGTTTGGGTGTTAGAGTTGCGACTCGACCCCTTACTAGCGAATGTTAAACTGACCTTCGAAATTCAATATCCAATTTCAATCAATTCGATATCGTCTAACAGGTTTGGGAGTTTGAGTTGCGACTCGACCCCTTACATTCAAATGTTATTCGAATTCAAATTCAATTTTCAAAGTTACAAGTTTGGGTGATTGAGTAGCGACTCAACCCCTTACATTCAAGTATATGCGTATTCAACTTACGTTCAAATGTATGAATACTCAATCATGTCAAATAGCATTCCAGAACTCAACATTCAAAGACATTCAACTCAAAAGAAGTGCAAGTTTCAAATACCAAAAATATGTCTTCTATTATCATCAAAATATGTCAGATACAAGGAGCTGTTACATTTCAAAAATTTACAAGTACAACAACAAAGAAGAAGAAAAGTCTCAGGGCTTGGCCACACTCTTCGCATGCGACTTCTCCCCTTCAGATCCATGACGAGCTTTACTCGCCACTGATGCCTTGGAGGATCGGACGCTAGCTACATGAGTCCTGAGCGCTTCTGCTGCCTTCTCTGCTGTTTCCTTGTAAACCTTGCACTCTGACAGCGCATGCTCCAGTGCCTTCTTGGAAGTCTCCTCTCTGGCAGTGAAGGCAGCGTGCTGAGTAGCAAGTTGTTGTTTCAGCTCTTGAATCTCGATGGTGCGGCCACAGGACACGTCCTCAACCTTGGAGAGTCGAGTCTTCAAGGATTTGAGCTCGTGACTCTGTGCCTCACACCGATCCTTCAGCCCCTTAATCTCCAGCTTTCCCTTGCGAAGTTCCTCAATCTTGGATTTGAGAGAGGCTTTCTTCGAAGTCAGGAGCTCTCTCAGCTCATCTCTCTCCGCGGTCAACTGATTTATTTCAGCTACAGCTTCTTTTGCTCCCGCCCTCATGGAGAGTTTGGTTGCAACATTCATAAGTGCTGAGTTCTGCAAAAGAACAAAAGAGTTGAATTATTCTGAAGAAAGATACGATTCAAATGAACGATCAAGCAGATGCACCTACCAACAGGTTAATTCTATCGAAAGCTTCATCCAAAGTGGCACCCGGGAGGTTGATGAGTTTCCTGATCGCAGCAGTGGGGCGGTTGATATCAACGTCACCCAAGCTCCTTATTGTCGGAGTCAATCCAGCAGGTGCACCTACAATCAAAGGGAATCAAAGTGTTAGATTATTTTCGAACTTCAGAGACAAGACATTCAAAGCAAGTTAAGTTCAATTACCTGATGTTTCGACCCTCGGCTCTTTGCCCTTCCGACGATCAGAGCCACTCTGAGGAGTCGATTTCTCCTGAATCGGGGTTGGCGCTGGTTGAGGTTGAGGAGCCCCATCGCCCACTCGACTTCCCCTCTCCAAATTAGCAGGGGGGGAAGCATTCCTGGGAGGTGAGGCTCTCTCTTCTTGCGACGCGCCTGGCTGGATGAGCCCGGCCACCATGGCCTCCACCTCGTTGAGCAGAGAGTGAGAGGGGGGAGGGGGTTGCTCAACCTCTACACCCCCACTCATTGTTGCTCCCTCAATGCGAAGAGCGTCGGGGGGGATTTGATCAAGAGGCATGGGGTTGCTTCCAACCCCAGCACTCTTCGATAGTTTAATTTTGAAGCGCATCGGCCTCTTCAATTCGTCAAATTTGTAGGTGGGAACCACCTTTTTGCCATCGCCTTCTGTGTCGAGAATTTCCTCCATCTGACGGGCTTTAACCTCGTCAATGGGAATAGGGATCGAGTCCTCCCCCGTTGCACCACCAGTGGGGGTGGGAGGAATTTCTTCCTCACCACCCCCATTCTCACCATCCCCACTGGAGGGGGTAGAAGACGGATCGTCCTCGCCGTCCCCTTCCTCGTCTTCGTCATTGCCACTGATGTCGTGGCTGACATTCTCTGTCTCTTCTTCTTCTTCATTCTTCTTCTTTTCTTCTTCCTCTTCGTTCTTCTTCCCTTCATCTTCATCTTCCTTAGGCTTGACGAGAGTTTTTCGCTTCTTCTTCACTGGGCCTCTTTGGAGCACCAGTTTCTCATCCATGGTAGGTAACCGGCGCCTCGCAGTGTAGATTTTCTTCTCGGCCCGAACCTTCCGGATGACCTTGCCCGAGTGGGGATCCTCTTCATAGTCAGAGTATAGGACTTCGTTGTCCTCGTACCTGTCCTTTGATCTGTGGAGGAGATTGGCCTTGCCATATCTCACAGGACAGTTAGAAAACTGTTTCCACGACCTGGTTCCACAGGTTAGCTCGAGGAACAAGTTATCTATGGCTCCAGCCCTCTCAGAATTCCAGGCGAAGATGCCTCCAGCGCTGTACATTTTCACCGCCTCGTGCACGCTGTCTCGGGGGGTGTCGGGCACTGACATGGACGTCCAGGCGCCAGATACAGAAATAGGCCAGTCCGTGTACAACTTGTCCGAAGGAACTGTATCAGTTAACGGACGAAGCGGAGACACACCAGTCAAATTGTAGAACGGGCTGTCCTTCCTGTAATTCCATCGATAATGAAAGAAAAAATATCCAAGCTCGATCCGGGCAGGTTCACCTTCCGGGATACTGGAGTAGCATGCCCTCAAGTCTTCCTGGAAATCTGACTCCACTCGGCAGAATGCGTAGATGATCCGCCAAGCGTTCCCAGTGACTTGCCCCGGGCAAAGGCCAGATGTATTCAGTAGTCTTGCAGCGAAGGGTGGCAGAGGCAGACGTAGGCCGCAGTTCATTTGGCCGATGGTCACGATGGTTCCCATGACCTTCTCGTTGCTGGCAAAACTGGTGAAGACGGTCTTCTTGTCGATGCCGAAAGCCGTCTGGATGCTAGGGAGTGAAGGCTGCGCTCCCTTCCCTTCAGTAAAATAAGAGAGAAGTGCTTGCCACTTCTTTCTCTTCGTATCTGTGAACTCACCACCAACATTGTACATGTACTCCGTCTCCTCTGTCAAGGGCATAAGCGGACCCAGAACAAACTTCACTTTGGGGATGAATTCTGGCCTTGATGGCGCTGAGGCAAAACCTACCCCTTGGTGCCTCTTGCCCAGTTGGCCCAGTTCAACGAGAGCAGCCTTGCCTTTGCCACGGCCCCTCGGAGGAGATTGAACCTCGACAATTTCCTTCCCCTTTCTCTTCGAGGGAGCTGTACCGGACTTCTTCGAACTGCCAGATGAAGCCATTGGACCGATCGAACGAGAACAAGAACAAGAGCAGAAATCAGGAGAACAAGGGTCTGGACTTCGAAAAATTTTGGAAGCGTGAGGCAAAATGACAGCCAGTGAAAACTTTTGTACCCAGGGTAAAACAGGTGCGCAAATCGAGAAGACACGTGTCTTCACCATATCAAATCGTGTGTTTTTGTAGGTACACGTGGCATCCATCTGTAGCAAGCGCAAAACCAGGCGAACAGTCACGACCAGGCGAAACGTCGGACCTACCGGTCCACATGAACCAACGGTCCAAGCAAGCCACCGGTCTGGGTAAACCGGACCGCCGGTTCAAAGCAACCATCAAGCCAACCAAGGATTCAAAACAAGAAGAATCAAGCTCCATCAATGTTCAAAACTCTGCCAAAATATCGGAGAACAGAGCAGTAAACCTTCTCTGAAGGGCAGGTTCAAAACTTTACTTTGATCGGTCAAATTTCTACTGGATCTGGCAAAAAACCAAGGTTTTTTGCCGATCGCTCGAACCTTGACCGGATATTTTTTCACCGATCGGACAAACATGTCCGATCGGCGAAAGTTATCTGATCGGTCAAATTTCTACTGGATCTGGCAAAAAACCAAGGTTTTTTGCCGATCACTCGAACCTTGACCGGATATTTTTTCACCGATCGGACAAACATGTCCGATCGGCGAAAGTTATCTGATCGGTCAAATTTCTACTGGATCTGGCAAAAAACCAAGGTTTTTTGCCGATCGCTCGAACCTTGACCGGATATTTTTCACCGATCGGACAAACATGTCCGATCGGCGAAAGTTATCTGATCGTTCAAATTTCTACTGGATCTGGCAAAAAACCAAGGTTTTTTGCCGATCGCTCGAACCTTGACCGGATATTTTTTCACCGATCGGACAAACATGTCCGATCGGCGAAAGTTATCTGATCGGTCAAATTTCTACTGGATCTGGCAAAAAACCAAGGTTTTTTGCCGATCACTCGAACCTTGACCGGATATTTTTTCACCGATCGGACAAACATGTCCGATCGGCGAAAGTTATCTGATCGGTCAAATTTCTACTGGATCTGGCAAAAAACCAAGGTTTTTTGCCGATCGCTCGAACCTTGACTGGATATTTTTCACCGATCGGACAAACATGTCCGATCGGCGAAAGTTATCTGATCGTTCAAATTTCTACTGGATCTGGCAAAAAACCAAGGTTTTTTGCCGATCGCTCGAACCTTGACCGGATATTTTTTCACCGATCGGACAAACATGTCCGATCGGCGAAAGTTATCTGATCGGTCAAATTTCTACTGGATCTGGCAAAAAACCAAGGTTTTTTGCCGATCACTCGAACCTTGACCGGATATTTTTCACCGATCGGACAAACATGTCCGATCGACGAAAGTTATCTGATCGGCCAAATTTCTACTGGATCTGGCAAAAAACCAAGGTTTTTTGCTGATCGCTCGAACCTTGACCGGATATTTTTTCACCGATCGGACAAACATGTCCGATCGGCGAAAGTTATCTGATCGGTCAAATTTGTACTGGATCTGGCAAAAAACCAAGGTTTTTTGCCGATCGCTCGAACCTTGACCGGATATTTTTTCACCGATCGGACAAACATGTCCGATCGGCGAAAGTTATCTGATCGGTCAAATTTGTACTGGATCTGGCAAAAAACCAAGGTTTTTTGCCGATCACTCGAACCTTGACCGGATATTTTTCACCGATCGGACAAACATGTCCGATCGGCGAAAGTTATCTGATCGGCCAAATTTCTACTGGATCTGGCAAAAAACCAAGGTTTTTTTGCCGATCACTCGAACCTTGACCGGATATTTTTCACCGATCGGACAAACATGTCCGATCGGCGAAAGTTATTTGATCGGTCAAATTTACTACTGGATCGGTCAAAAAACCCTGTTTTTTGACCGATCACCCGATTCTTGACCGGTTGAATTTTGCCCGATCGGTCAAAATTTGACCGATCGGTCAAAAGTGACCGATCGGTCAAAATTTAACCGATCGGTCAAATTTCAGCTGATCGGTCAAAATTACTACTGGATCGGTCAAAAAACCCTGTTTTTTGACCGATCACCCGATTCTTGACCGGTTGAATTTTGACCGATCGGTCAAAATTTGACCGATCGGTCAAAATTTGACCGATCGGTCAAATTTGACCGATCGGTCCAAATTGACCGATCAGTCACTTTTTTCTCTAACATGCGACAAGTTTCTTCGTGTCCGTTTTTCAAAACAGGAAGTTGCTATTTTTTGCACCAAGTCCAAGCCAGCCAGAATGCACTCTAGCTAACTTGGAGGGGGTAACTGTGGGTGCAAATTTTGGCATAAATCCACCACGGGACCCACCGGCCCTGCCTGGTGGACCCGCGAAGACTACAGCGGGACCCACCGGCCCTGCCTGGTGGGCCCACAAGGACTACCACGGGACCCACCGGCCCTGCCTGGTGGGCCCACGAGGATGCAACTTTACCTGAAGGATCCCCAGATACGATAGCAAAAACCGCCATTCGCCACCCAGAATGTCTATAAATAGCAGAGCCTTCGAATGTAAAAGGATCGAAATCTAAGATCCGGAAATCTGATTTCCACTCTGAGATCTGACTTTCAGAACCAGAGCTTTGGGATTTCTAACCTCCGATCTACCATCTCTCTTTGATCTTCTTCTCTCTTTCGAAGAGATCAGGGAGCTTTCAGTGATACTCGGCCTGTCGAGGTCACTTCAACATAAGTGTTAGTGAATTCGGGTTGCTCCCTATAGCACGGAGACGTAGGCTTCGGCTGAACTCCGAGATCACTTCTCTTGTGTCAAAATCTCTCTCTGATTGCTTTTCTGTTTACATATCAAAAAAGCAACAACTTTAACCAACCGATCGACCAACGATCTTCGACATTAACTTCGACTCCAATTGACTAGTGCTGCGAAGGTCTTCGGGTCGGCACGAAGATTTTCCCCCACAGCACCCTCAAAGGTAATGCCTTCGATTGGTACGTTGATCTTAGTCCATGATCTATCGACAGTTGGGACCAGATAGAGAGGGAGTTCTTCAACCGCTTCTACAGCACCAGACACATCGTCAGCATGACTGAGCTTACTATCGTCAAGCAAATGAAGGACGAACCAGTGATCGACTACATCGACCGATTGAGGAACCTCGCGCTAAATTCACGAGATCGCTTTTCTGAATACTCGGCTATCGAGATGTGCACCCAAGGTATGCACTGGGGTCTGCTCTACATCCTCAAAGGGATCAAGCCTCGGTCCTTCGAAGAACTCGCAACTCGGGCTCACAATATGGAGCTCAACCTAGCCAATCGCGGGGACTTGAAGAGCAAAGACTTTTCGAAGATAGAGAAGAATGACAAGCTACCGGCACCAAAACCAAAGCAAGTCAATGTTGCTGATGTCACTTCGACCTCCAAGCCTCTCAAGATCAGTAGCAAGCCGGATCAAGGAAAAGGAGCCACCTCCGCCTCAAAGACAAAGGATGACTCTCGAGGAGCTCGAAGCAAAAGAGTATCCCTTCACGGACTCGAAAGTCTCCTCTATGTTTGACCAGTTGCTGTAGGAGAAGATGATAGAGCTTCCTCCTTCAAAGAGGCCCGAGCAAATGCATCGCGTCGACAACCCTCTCTTCTGCAAATACCACTGAGTGGTTAGCCATCATATCAAAAAGTGTTTCATCTTCAAAGAAAGAATCATGGCGCTTGCAAAGCAAGGAAAGATAGAGATCGACTCCGGGGAGGTCGCTACAGTGAACATAACATCCATCAACTTCAGTTCTTTCTCGCCGGTACTCGTTGCTGCACGATAAGGAATACCCAAATTGCGCGTCAACCGTCAAAGGCCGATTGCGAAGTCAGCTTCCCAACTGAAAGTCTCGAAGCGATGACAACGTGCTCCTGCACTCGCTAAGGAGGAAACGCCATTATCTCGGGGGCAACCGTCGCTCACGTCAGCACCTCTCCTAATCAAAGTTATGTCTCAACAGAGGTATGAGCAAGGAGATCCAGAAGTTGGTCTGCTGGGCCAACCTTCGGGCAAATTCAACTATTACATCCTCTACTCAAAGCCTTCGTTCGTTCCGGTTGAAGAAATCAAGCCCACCGGCTGGGGATCAAAAGACGAGCCAATAGAGCTTCCAAAAGAGCAAGTCCCTCCCAATCAAGCTACATCTCAACGTGCTTTCCTAAAGAGATACGAGCAAGGAGATCCAGAAGTCGGTCTGCTGGGCCAGTCTTTGGAAAAGTTTGACTATTACGTCCTCTACTCAAGACCTTTATCCGTTTCGATCGAAGAAATCAAGCCTACCGGCTGGGGATTGGAAGACGAGCCAGCGGAGCCTCCGAGAGAATAAGCTTCTCTGACCAATAAGGAACCCGCAGCTGCTGCTCCCGACCATCACCTTAGTAGGGGAGAATCCACCGATGAAGAGGCATGGGTCATGCTACCTCGGAGATGAAGGCTGCCGCAGGTAAAGCGACACAAGTTGGACCGGACGATGAGGAAACTCCCTGAACGCAGGGCTTACAAGAAAAAAAGCAAGACTCCAAGAAGAAAGGTGTTCAAAGTACCGCCGGTAAATCTAGACGATCTCCTCCAGGAAAGCCTTCTGGATCCAGCAACGTTGCAAGAATTCTTCCCCGATCACTTCCTCTCGGTCGATCAGCACATCCGGGTCTCTTGTTGTATGGTCGAAGTTCACAAAATGCCGGAAGGAAAAGGTAAAATTGAGATTTCTGAAGAAGGCAACTCCACCGACGAGAGGGACGACTCCAACAAAGAGGGCACTGCCTCTCACGACGAGGCAATCCTACATTTGTCGCTCATAGAAGCTTTGCACCTTCCGAAGAAAGCTCGCCTAGCAATGGCTGCAGCCTTGGAAGACCCAGACAGCTACAAAAAGAAGAGGAAGGACGACGAGAAGGGCAAAGCTGTTGACTCGTGCGACTCGACGATAACCTTCTCAGACGAAGACTTGCAACTTGGAACACGATTGCACAACCGACCCGTCTATGTCTCGGGATACATTAAGGAAAAACCGGTAAATCGAATCCTGCTAGACTGTAGCTCCGCCATCAACATCATGCCCATCCAAACAATGAGGCAGCTCGGCATCACCACTGACCAGCTCTCACACAGCCAGCTAGTCATTCAAGGATTCAACCAGGGCGGGCAGTTTACCATCAGATCGAATTATATGTTTGAAGCTTTCGATAGGCCCGCTCGACACAACGGTCCTCTTCCATGTCATTGATTGCCAGACATCGTATCGCCTCCTGTTGGGAAGACCCTGGCTATATGAGAACAGCATTGTAGTGTCCACCTGGCACCAGTGCCTCAAGTACTACGAGGATGGCATGGAAAAGTGCATCGTCGCTGATAATAAGCCATTCAATGAAGCCAAAGCATACCTTGCTGACGCCAAGTTCTACCAAGCAAAAGACCTTGTCGCGAAAGTCCTTCCAGCTAAAGCCCCTCGAATCCAAAAGGCTAAAGAAGTGAAGCAGGATAAGGCTCCTCTACCTGCAAATCAGATGCAACCTTCCGACAAGACGATACTCGAAGTCAAGGAAGCATCGAAATCAAGGATGCATATCAGCTCTAAGCCAAGATCTATGCAATATACTCCGTTGCCCGTCCAAGCGACGCCAGTCCTGCACCTCGCACCTCAATGGCTTCGCAAACCCGAGCAACCGCCTTATACTTTGGCAAGAAAGCCAGTCCCGCCATTATCGGAGGCCAATGTTATCACTCTGCAAGAAATGACGTTATCGTTACCGAGTCTGATGCAAACTTCAAGCCCGATCGGACCTGGCGTATCTATCGACATCAATCAACTCGAATTCAAGACAAAAGGGAGTTGGGGGCAAAACGCCGCCAAATTGCTATTCAAAGCTGGCTACAACAAAGAAAGCGTTATGCAAATGGGCACACTTCCCCCAGCGGCAACACCGCATGGGATGACCAGGACTCAATCTCGTCTGTTTCAAAGCGGTGAATAAATTCTCCCAAACCGCCGAGGCATCGGCTCTAGTCAAACCCCGATGGTCATCATGATTGCAACGAAGAAGACCTTCACCTCCAACTATATTGAGGTGAAGATGGTAGATGAAGCAGCTGAAGGATCGACAATCTCCGATGCACGCTCTACCTACGCCGGCCGTCCCGATAGCAAAAGAAGATGGCGACGAGCTTGATACCAAGCCATAGTCCCGAAGCAAAACAAAAGCAATCAAATCCGGTCGAATCTAAAGCATATATCCGTGTTCGAAAGGCTCGGGCCAATCAAGCAACCAAAGAAGAGGTCGTTGTTTGATCGTTTGGGAATGCCAGTCGAGGACGTCGTTTCAACACCCGTCCACCTACCCATGGCGGTCATCAATCATATCTCCGTTATCGAATTAGACAACGGTGATACTTCTACTTCAGACGACGAATTGCAAGAAGCCCCATCGATCCTCAAAGAAGGGGGGCAGTCCACTATTGATGACTTGAAGTAAATCAACTTGGGCATAGAAAAAGAGCCACAGCCTACATTCGTCAGCACACTCTTGACTCCTGAAGAAGAAGTCACATACATCAAGCTGCTCCGAGAATATAGAGGTGTCTTTGTATGGTTCTACAAGAAAATGCCGGGTCTCGATCCTAAAATCGCAGTGCACCAGCTCTATGTCAAACACAAAGCTAGCGCCATCAAGCAAGGACAAAGACGTTACCGGCCGAAACAAGCACATTGAGTCAATGATCCGCTCTTCTGCATGTACCACCGGATGGTCAGCCATCCCATCGAGAAGTGCTTTGTCTTCGAAGAAAGAATCATGGCACTCGCCAAGCGAGGGATGATCGAGATCGACTCTGGTGATGTTGTCGAGACAAATATGACGCCAATCACCTTTGACTCCTTGCCAGCACTAATTGCTCCACAACGCACTTCAGCAAGGCTGCGCATTGTCTGTTGAAGATCGATGGCGAAACCAGCACCATGAAGACGATGACAACATGCTCCTGCAGTGCCTATGGCCAAATGCTCACTGCCTTGGGGGTAACCGCCTCTTGTGCAAATGCTTCCTCTTCCAAACAAAGCTACATCCCGACACATGCTCAAAGCGAGAGACGAGAAAAGAGGCTCCGAAGTCAACCTGCTAGGCCAACCATCAAGTAAGTTCAACTTCTATGTCCTCTACTCCAGGCCTCCTTCGATTCCAAACAAAAAAATCAAGCCAACCGCCTGGGGATCAGAAGATGAATCGGTACAGTCTCTAAAAGAGCAAGTCCTTCCGATCAAAGAAGAACCTTCAGGCACAGCACCAGTTCTTCACCTTAGAGAGGAAGATCTTACTGATGAAAACACATGGGCTATGGTGCCTCGAAGGAAAAGGCCATGATGATCAAGCTACAGGATAGCACTTCTGGCTAACCACGAGAAAGATCGGGTGACAAGAAAACTCCCTAGGAGAAAGACCTTCAAGGAAAAGAATGAAGCTCCAGAAAGAAAGGTGTCCAACGTACCTCCGGCATGTCCAAAAAATCTTCTCCAGCAAACATGCCTAGAGCCGGTAATAATCCAAGAGTCCTTTCCCAATCGCTTTCTTGAAGTTGATCAAACCTTCAAGGTCTCCTGCTGCATGATGGAAGTTCACCAAGTGCTCTAGGAAGACGATGAAGAAAGCGACTCCAATATCAAAAGCATGGAGAAAAGTATCGCTGCCAACGGCAAGCCGTTCACCGAGGCCGAAGCACACGCCAAGTTCTGCTAGGCCAAAGACCCCATCGCAGAAGCTTCTCCAGTAAAAGCTTCACGAGACTAGGAAGTCAGAGTAGCTGCGAGGGACAAAAACTCTCCACTTGCAAAACCAGTGACATCCTCCAGCCAGACGGTGCACAAAGACAAAGAAGCGCCAGCATCAAGATGGAAAATTCACAGCAACTTCAAATCAAGCTCAATATGATACGTTCTGTTGCCTGCTCAAACTGCTTCAGCCCTGCGGCTCGCACCTCAGTGGCTTTGCAAGCCAAGACGATCACCTTCCACTCCAGCAAAGGAACCAGCGTCATCATTCTCCGAGGCCAACTTTAATACTTTGCAAGAGATGACATTACCGTTACATGATCTGTTGCACGTCTCAAGCTCAACCGAGTCTTTCGAGTACACCAGCTCCGAGCAACTCGCAATCAAGCCAGAAAACACTCGGGGGCAAAACTCCATCAAGTTGATGTTCAAATCTAGTCGCAACAAAGAAAGCACGGTGCCCATGGGTTCACTACCCTCAGCTGCAATACCACATCGCCTGATAAAGACTCAAGCTCGCCTCTTCGAAAACGGCAAACAAATCCTTCCAAATCGCCAAGGCATTGACTCCAGTCAAACTCCAGCAATCATCAAAATTCCAGTCAAGACGATCTTCACTTCTAACTACAATAAAACGAAGAAGACGGGCGACAACTGCAAACCAGCAGTGACTCTGTCTACCAGCGGCAAGTCCCTCAAAAGGTACTTTGCCTAGCGCAAGGTTACCCACCTTGCCCAAAAAAAAAAAACGAACTATGTGCGACTTGATCCCTCCCAGTAGGGTACATAGGCAGCCTACAAAGGTTCAGTCTAGATAAAAAGAAACACACCAACGTCGTCCAAGAAGGCCAGCCCAGAGAAGAACAAGTGCAGATACACAAGTCCAGTCAGCAAACCAAAAGATGACAAGAAAGTCAAAGTCTTGGAGGCACTGAAGCAGCTCACCTCCCGCGGCCTACACGCGCTGCAACTCCCGGGATAGAGAAGTCATCAACTTCCAACGCGTCGCCAGCTATGCACGCTGCTTCGCATAGTCCGCTCTGGAAGCCTTCTCGATCGCTCTACCAGCTCCCGACACTTCGTCAGCTCTTCACGCTGCTTCGCAAGCTTTGCTCCAGACGTCTTCTCGGTCGCTCGGGCTTTCTCCAAATGGAACTCCAGCTTCTAAAACGACGCACGAGTAGCGAGTCGAAGCCCTTAAGGCATCGAAGTGGCTCGCCTCCCGTAGCTTACACGCGCTGCAACTCCAGGGGTAGAGAAGCCATTAACTTCCGACGCGTCGCCAGCTATAGGGGTGTTCATGGTTCGGGTTGGTTCGGTTTTTTGATAAATTTGGAACCGAACCGAAGTTGATCGGTTCTCTAGAAAATTGAACCGAACCAAACCATTCCTTGGTAAAAACCGAACCAAACCAAACCGGAAAAGTTCGGTTTGGTTCGGTTCGGTTCAGCGGGTCTTTCAAATCGCTTGTCATCACACCGCGAGGCATGAATGGTTGAGCCGCTGAGTAGGTTCAAATTTTATTTTTAAACCTTTAACTTTGAGTGCTGCTATTTGCACCTATAGTATTACCCTTAATTTTTCACTTTTGAGATATTTAATAAGTTGGGATTTGGGGGTGCTAGTAATTATGTGGGTAACACCCTTCACTTTTCAGTTTCATCACACCGTTGAACACTTAAAAGTTTTGAATGCATCGAATGGTGGCAATTGGAGTCATCACCATGTAATGTACAACATTAGTGAGATTGTACACTGTATAGTAGTAACTACTGAGGTTATAGTACCAATGGTTCGGGTTGGGTTGGTTCGGGTTAAAAAACTCACAACCTAGAACCGAACCGGCTATAGCGGGTTTTTTTTTTTTTTGGAACCGAACCAAACCGAACGATCAAAAATACCCGATCCAAACCGAACCAAATAGACCAGTTTGGTTCGGTTTGGCGGGTCAACCCGAACCGATGAACACCCCTAGCCAGCTATACATGCTGCTTCGCAAGCTCTGCTCCAGAAGTCTTCTCGATCACTCCACTAGCTTCCGGCACTTCGTTAGCTCTTCACGCTGCTTCTCAAGCTCTGTTCCAGAAGTCTTCTCGGTCGCCCGTGTTTTTCCCAAATGGAACTCCAGCTTCTAAAGCGATGCATGAGTAGCAAGTTGAAGTCCTTGAGGCGCCAAAGTGGCTCGCTTCCAATAGCTTACACGCGCTGCGATTCCAGGGGTAGGGAAGCCGTCAACTTCTGACGTGTCGCCAGCTATGCATGCTGCTTCGCAAGGTTCGCTCCGGAAGCCTTCTCGATCGATCGCTCCACCAGCTCCAGACACTTCATCAACCCTTCCCACTGTTTTGCAAGCCTTGCTCCAAAAGTCTTCCTAGTCGCTCGAGCTTTCTCCAGACGGGAATCCGACTTCTGAAGCAATGCACGAGCGGCCTCCACCTTTGTCTGCATCCGAACCAAGTCTGGAGTAGCAAGCGTGTAAAGCCCCTCCAATCGATGTTTCTCCAGCTAAAGCCAAGGAAGTGTTCTCCAGCGAAGCCAGTGACGAGTAATAAACCTCGCTTACTCCAAGAAGGTGCGCAACTGCTCTGCAAATAGAGGGTCATCCGTCTTGAAATCCGTCGGGCTCATACAAAAACTCGGGCCTACCTGAAAGATGGGAACTGCTACTGAAGACAAAAGCAGCAACTCAAAGAAGGGCGTATGTATCAGCGATAACCATATCCTCTGTAACCTCCACGAAGACAAAAAGACCGTTGGAGTAGTCAGCGAGGTCAAGATCGGCAAGCAGAAGACGACCAAAGTAGTCTGCTCCTTGTCAATGCTCGTGGCTTCGTCTTCCTCCTCACCAAACTCTAAATCGTCTATCTCGATGTCCTTCAAGCCGGCATCGTTATCAGAAAAGTTCTCTCAAAAGCTCGATTACAGGTCTTCGGAAGCTGCTCAAACAGACGCATCCTGCAAGGAGACAAAAGTGCAAGTCAAATCAAGATGCAATGTCAATTCCAGAAGAAAAGGCGATTCAAGTCCAAAAGGTGGAAAAAAAAAGTTTTGAGGAAAAGCCGATCAAGACCCAAGAGAAATAGATCAAGTCCAGAAGTCGGAACAAAGAACCGAGACTCAGAGATGAAAAGTCAAGTCAAGTCCAGCAAAAGCAAGCTAAGCCCGAAGTAAAAAAAAAAGAAGAAGAAGAAGGGTTTTGTGGGTCCCAACAGACGAATGGCCTCATCAAGATGGGTACAACAATCCCAAAGACAAATGCCCATGGCCCTCAGAGAAGCCACAGGCCACACAGCCCTGAAAGAGACCAGGGGCCCATAGCCCCAACAGAGCAACAGAGCCCCACAGACAAGCCCGTTGCCTACCTCTCCGAGAAAAAAAAAAAAGAAGAGAGCTGCAGCCCCAAAAGGGGGGCACAGCCCACCAAACCCTAGACCGAAAAGGGGGGGGCCACAACCCCAAGAGGAGACGCAGCCCCCCCTCTTCCCTTTAAAAAACCCCAACAGCTCTGAGAGAGGCTGGGGTCCCTCTCCTGCCCGACTCAGCACCGCACGCCGCCGGCCTCCGCACCCTGCGCGCCCGGCCTCCGAGCCCGACCCCGCCGCTGCTGCCGCCTCGCACGCTAGCCGCCTCCTCACCGGACCCCGGCCGACAGCCGCCTGACGCCGAGCCCGACCCCGCCGATCCGCTTGCGCACACCGCCGGCCTCCACGCCCACGCCAGGCTCGCGTCACCGCCCGCAAGCCGCAGGCCTCTGTACCCGTGCCCGCGCCCAGCCCGCGCCACCGCCCGCCTGCGCACCGGCCTCCGCACCCTGCGCGCCCGACCTCCGAGCCCGACCCTGCCGCTGCTGCCGCCTCGCGCGCTAGACGCCTCCTCATCGGACCCAGATCGGCAGCCGCCTGACGTTGAGCCCGACCCCGCTAGCTCACCTGCGCTTGTGCATGCTGCCCGCTCCAGCCGCACCCGGTCATCGTCCCGTCGACCAGCCATAGCCGGCCCCCTACTGCCTGCGCCGCTCCGTCACCCGCACCGCCTGGGCCTCGAGCTCGTCAATGCCTGGCCTCCGTGTCGCCACCTCTGCTGTGCCCGCACCATGCCATGCCGCTTGCTGCTGCTACTGCTGTTGTCCCCGAAGCCAGAGAAGAAGAAGAAGAAAAACATGGAAAGAAAAAAAAAAAAAAGAAGAAAAGAAAGAAGAAGACGAAGGAGTCACCCTATCTGGCCTTCGACGTCTCCGCCTCATCCTCACGCCAAGCGATCGTCACCACTCTCGGCTCCTCCCGCTGTGCTAGCCACACCATTGTCACCATCCTCGATCGTGACAGCTTGCTCCCGCCTGCATACTCCCGCGCCGAGAAGATGACGATCCGCTGACAAGATGCATCACCATCATCCTCACGCTCCCGCACCAAGGAGACAATGATCTATCGACGAGACGCATCACCGTCATCTTCACGCTCCCGTCTCTCCTGAGCCGCCTCCGGACATCGCACAACGGCCGCCGTCAACATTCGCGCCATCTTCAAAGCAAGAGAAAGTCCGCAATGAGAAAGGATATCAAAACCCTAGCAGGGGCCGTCGTCTCCAAGTCGCCGAAGAAGCCTTCGTTTCTAAGCCACCGAAGAGCCTTCATCTCTGTGAGCTGCTAGAGGAGCCTTTGTCTCCAAGCCGCTAAAGGATCCTTCGTCTCCAAACCGCCAAAGCAGCCTTCGTCTCCAAGCCACCGAAGAGCCTTCATCTCCGCGAGCCGCTAGAGGAGCCTTCGTCTCCAAGCCACCGAAGAGACTTCATCTCCGCGCCGCCAAAGGAGCCTTTGTCTCCAAGCTGCTGAAGGATCCTTCGTCCCCAAACCGCCGAAGAAGCCTTCGTCTCCAAGCCACCGAAGAGCCTTCATCTCTACAAGCCGCCAGAGGAGCCTTCGTCTCTAAGCCGCCGAAGAATCCTTCGTCTCCAAGCCGCAGAAGAAGCCTTCATCTTCAAACGTCGCGCACCATCACCGCCGCCACCGACGAAAGAGGCGACACTAGGAAGACGGAGCAAGTTGCGTGCAACCCTAGGCAGTCTCTTCCGACGGTGATCTCCAAGCGCCAGTAGAGCCTTCGCAAGAACAAGGTATTGGATGAAAAGGGTAATGGCCCTTAAATAAGCCACCAATCCCCTACAAGAAAGGAATCAAGGACAAGTGCTGTGCTTTCTCTACGTACACAAGTACTCCGCGTTTCCGCCAGCTCACTCATCCTTGAGGGGGCACTTGTAGACACACAAATTGTGTCTAACCCGAACTCGACTCGTATGCACTAATTCGGAGGCAAACCCGATATGCTCTCAGATCCGGACCCGACTCGCATGCGCCGATCCGGAGGCAAAACCCGACACGCAACTGGACCCGACCCGCACCAAACAAGAGGCCGGGTGGGCCCATCCCCAAGTGGGGCCTACCCAGCCCCCTTCTAGAAATCCGAACCCCTTAATGGGTGGTCGACCATGCAAGAAAAGACAAGAAAGAAAGAAAGAAAAGAAAGGAAAGAAAAGAAAAGGAAAGAAAAGAAGAAAAAGGAAGAAAATACTGACATGCGCGGGGGGAGGTTGCGTATGACGTCTACATAAGCGTAGATCTGCGCCGATCCCTCGATCCGAAGGACAAGAAATGAAGACAGGCCGCCATCGACTTTATGTGCAAGAATCAAATAAATTCAAAGATGATTGAGCCATAACTACTCCGCCAGAAAAGGAAGGTAAATAAAGGTTTATTCCTCTCTTCAATGGAAGAATAAATCTTGGGTAATTATGGGAGAGATATTAAAGGGATTTAAATAATCTTCTCATATCTCTCCCCTCCCCCCTTCACCTATAAATAGAGGGGAAGGGGGAAGGCTCAAGAGGGGGGATGGCAAGAAGCGAAGAAGCTCTGCAGAGGAGAAGATGCGCCCTTCATCGACCCAAGGCTTCACGAGGCACGGGCAAGCGTATCCCTTTGGGACCGGCTTAGTCCATCGAAAGTCCTTATCAATGTGAAGACCCTTGCAGAAGAAGATCATCCCTTCGACTCCGTGCATGAAGAAAAAAGCTCGAAGAAGAAGAAACATTCAACTCTGAAGACGCCAGAAGCAAAGGCCAGAGAAGAAGATCAGAGCAGCATCACCCCGTCATCTCCAATAACCCTTCAACTCCGAAGATGCTAGAAGCAAAGGCCGGAGAAGAATATTGGAGCGGCATCACCCCGTCATCTCCAACAAAACCTTTGACTCTGATCAAGCCCAAAAGCCTGGAGAAGAAAATTGAAGCGGTATCACCCCGTCGTCTTAAACAAGCATCCACTCTATTCACGAAAAAGAAAGCTTAGAGAAGGATACCCGAAGCGGTACTACACCCGTCATCTTCAACAAAGCCTTCAACTCCGATTACGCCAAATACGCTCGGAGAAGAAGTCGACGCCACAACCATCGCCAAGGTCGAAGGGGTCAGAGCTGGAGCTGAAGATAAGGTGAAGGAGCTCTGCAGAAGAGGAGACGTGCTCTTCATTGACCCAAGGCTTCACGAGGTACCGGCAAGCCTATCTCTTCGGGACCGACTTAGTCCACGGAAAGCCCTTATCAAAGTAAAGACCCTTGTACAAGAAGATCAAGCCTTCGACTCCGTGCATGAAGAAAAAAGCTCAGAGAAGAAGAAGCCTTCGACTCCGAAGACGCCAGAAGCAAAGGCCGGAGAAGAAGATCGGAGCGGCACTACCCCGTCGTCTCCAAGAAGCCTTCGACTCCGATCAAGCCCAAAAGCCCGGAGAAGAAAAACGAAGCATCATCACCCCGTCGCCTTCGACAAACGCCGCTCTATTCACGAAGAAGAAAGCTTGGAGAGGGACACCTGAAGCATCGCTACACCCGGCATCTTCAAAGTAAAGCCAATGCTACAACCGTCGCACAGAGATCAGTGCTACCCCACCATCTTCAAAAGTAAAGCCTTCAACTCCGATCACGCTGAAGAAGCCCGGGGAAGAAGAAAAGCAAAGCCGGCGCTATACCTGTCGTCTTCAAAGTAAAGCCTTTGACTCTGATTACGCTAAAGAAGCCCGGAGAAGAAGAGAAGCAAAGTCGGTGCTACACTCGTCGTCTTTGAAGCAAAGCCTTCGACTCTGATCAAGCCAAAGAAGCCCGGAAAAGAGGAGAAGTCAAACCGACGCCTTAATCGCCGAGAAAGCCGGAATGATAAAGAAGCCTTGAAGAAGTAGTCACCGCCATTCGAGAAGAAGATCGAGTCAATGCCGAAGCAAAAGCCAACGCAAGAAGCCAAAGCAAAAGCCCCGGAAAAGCCCGCGCCAAAGCAACGCAAGTGCCAAAGCCAAGCAACTATGCCGATTATGAGCAAAGCACCGCACGTTCTAGCCGATACAACGCGAAGTCTGGAAAAACTAAAGCATCGTAAGCCTCTGCCCGTCTATATTCAAGCACAAGCGCCAAAACAAAGCAAAAGCCAGAGCCATACCAAAGCCAAGCCAAAGCCAAAGCCGACGCCAAAAGCACGATCGACACCGTGAATCGACAATCAAGGACGCCGAGGTCTAGCAAGGATCGAGAAAGACACGAAGACCAAGGAACAAAGTCGAAAACCTCTAACCGAGAAAGTGCGAAGTACAAAAAGAACAAAAGCAACGACGGATACTCCTTAGCCTCTCAAAAAACCCTCCCCTTGTAAAGACCTCTGTCTTGGGCAACCCCTTCAGAGCTCTTGCACGAATACCACGTGAAGACGCGGATCAAAGGGACCCTCCAGAGGATCTCTCCCATAATCTCCTGATCGAATATTCATCGCACCCGGCTCACCACTCCCGAGTCCCCGGGTCCCGACCTCTGTAATCTATATGTGTTTGGAATAAAGATGACCCGGATCTTTTTCTGCGCATACAGTATGTTTGGGCATATAGGGATGGGTATGGGTATGTGGGGATGTATATGGGTGGGTACAAGTGAGTAAGGATGGGAGGAGGCATGGGTGGGTATGAGTAGGTTGGGGCTGGTATGAGTTGGTCGAGGTTGGTATGAGCGGGTTGGGGTAAGTATGGGTGGGTTTTGGTAGTTGAGGGTGGGTCTGGGTGAGTAGAGGTGGGTATTGGTGGTATGGTGGGTAGGGATACATATAGGTGGGTATGAGTATATATGGGTAGGTTAAGGTAGGTATAGATGGGCATAGGTAGGTCGAGGTGGGTATAGATAAGTAAGGGTAGGTATGGGTTGGTTTGGATAGACGATGATAGGTATGAGTGGGTTGTATTGAGTATAAGTGGATTGGGGTTGGTATACATATGGTTAGGTTGTTAAGGTGCATATGGGTAGGTATAGATGGATACGGGTAGGTATGAATAAGTTGGACTGGGTACGGGTAGGGTAAGGATGGGTATGAGTTGTTATGGGTGGGTTGGATGGGTATGAGTTGGTTTGGGTGGGTTTAGGTAGGTTCAGATAGGTATTGGTAAGTTTCAGTTGATGGGCGTAGGTTGTGGTAGGTATGGGGGTGTATCTATGGGTAAAGGTAGATTTGAGCCGACATTGGTGGGTTTCGGTGTGTATGGATTGGTTTAAATGGGTATATCTATGTAAATATAGGATTTCGTGGGTATAAGTAGGTATAAGTGGATATATATGGATGGTGGCAGGTAGGAGTGGGTGTGAGTGAGTATACATGGATTAAGATGATAGGTATGAGTATGTATGGGGGGGGTATGAATGGGTATGGATTGGATTGGATTTTTTTGGGTATGTATGTGTGAGTTTTAGTGGGTGAGGATGGGTATGGGTGATTATATATATGTATGGACATATAGGGGTGGGTATGGGTATATAGGGATGGGTATCGGTGGGTACAAATAAGTAAGGGTGGGAGGAGGTATGAATGGGTAAGTATCGCTAGATGGGTGTTGGTTTAAGTTGGGTATGGGGTAGAATGGGGGGTATAAAGTGGATATGGGGGGGGTATGGTGGGGTGGGGATGTATAAAGCTAAAAAAGGGTAGGTATGGGTGGGTAAGAGTGGGTTGGGGTTGGTATGAATGGGTCGAGGTTGGTATGAATAGGTTGGGGTAGATATGGGTAGGTTTTGGTAGTTGAGGGTGGGTCTGGGTGAGTAGGGGTGGGTATTGGTTGGTATGGTAGGTAAGGATATATATAGGTGGGTATGAGTATGTATAACTAGGTTGGGGTGGGTATAGATAGGTATAGGTAGGTCGAGGTGGGTATAGATAAGTAGGGGTGGGTATAGGTGTTTTTGGATAGATAACGATAAGTATAGGTGGGTTTTATTGGGTATGAGTGGGTTAGGGTTGGTATATATATGGTCAGGTGGGTAGGGTGCATATAGATGGGTACGGGTGGGTATGAATGAGTTAGACTATGTATGGATAGGGTAAGGATGGGTATGAATTGTTATGGGTGGGTTAGATAGGTATGAGTTGGTTTGTATTAGTTTGGGTGGGTTTAGGTGGATTCGAGTAGGTATATATAAGTTTCATTTGATAGACGTGGGTTGTGCTGGGTATAGGGGTGTATCTATGGGTAAAGCTGGATTTGAGTCGGTATTGGTAGGTTTCGGTATGTATGGGTGGGTATAAATTGGTATTGCAATATAAAGATAGGATTTGATAGGTATGAGTAGGTATAAGTAGGTATAGATGGATGGTTGTAGGTTAGGGTGGGTATAAGTGAGTATGCATGGATTAGGATAGGTATGAGTGTATATAGGCGGGTATGAATGGGTATGGATTGGATTGGGTTTTTTTGGGTAGGTATGTGTGAGTTTTTGTGGGTGCGGATGGCTATGAGTGATTATATATATGTATAGGCATATAAAGGTAGGTATAGGTATATGGAGATAGGTATAGGTGGGTACAAGTAAGTAAGGGTAGGAGAAGGTATAAATGGGTAAGTGTAGCTGGGTGGATGTTGGTTTGAGGTGGGCATAGAGTAGAATGGGTGGTATAAGGTGGATATGAGGGGTATGATGGGGTGGGAATGTATAAAGCTAGAAAAGGGTAGGTATGGGTGGGTATGAGTGGGTTGTGGCGGGTATGAGTGGGTCGAGGTTGGTATGAGCTGGTTGGGGTAGGTATGGGTAGGTTTTGGTGGTTGAGGGTAGGTCTGGGTGAGTGGGGGTGGGTATTGGTTGGTATAGTAGGTAAGGATATATATAGTTAGGTATAAGTCCGTATGGGTAGGTTGGAATAGGTATAGATGGGCATAGGTAGGTCGAGGTGGGTATAGATAAGTAGGGGTAGGTATGGGGGGGTTTTGATAGATGACGATAGGTATGGGTGAGTTGTGTTGGGTATGAGTAGGTTGGGATTGGTATATATTTGGTTATGTAGGTGGGGTGCATATGGGTGGGATAGATATTTACGAGTGGGTATGAATGAGTTGGACTAGGTATGGATAGGGTGAGGGTGGGTATGAGTTTTTATGGTTAGATTGGATGGGTATGAGTTGGTTTGTATTAGTTTGGGAGGGTTTTGGTAGGTTCAGGTACGTATGGGTAAATTTCAGTTGATGGATGTGGGTTGTGGTGGGTATGAGGGTGTATCTATAAGTAAAGCTGGATTTGAGCCAGCATTGGTGGGTTTCGGTATGTATGGGTGGGTATAAATCAGTATGGCTATGTAAAGATTGGATTTGGTGGGTATGAGTAGGTATAAGTGGGTATAGATGAATGGTGATAGGTAGGGTTGGGTATGAGTAAGTATGTATGGATTATAATGGGTATGAGTGTGTATAGGCGGGTATGAGTGGGTATAGATTAGATTGGGTTTTTTTGGATAGGTATGCGTGAGTTTCAGTTGGTGAGGATGGGTATGGATGATTATATGTATGTATGGGCATATAGGGGTAGGTATGGGTATGTGGGGATGGGTATGGGTGGGTACAAGTAAATAAGGGTGGGAGGAGGTATTAATGGGTAAATATGGCTGGGTGAGTGTTTGTTTGAAGTGGCATGGGGTAGAATGGGGTGTATAAAGTGGATATGGGTGGGTATGGTTGGGTGGGGATGTATAAAGCTAGAAAAAGGTAGGTATGCATAGGTATGAGTGGGTTAGGGCTGGTATGAGTAGGTCAAGGTTGGTATGAGCTGGTTAGGGTTGGTATGGGTTGATTTTGGTGCTTGAGGGTAGATCTGGGTAAGTAGGGGTGGGTATTATTTGGTCTAGTGGGTAGGGATATCTATAGGTGGGTATAGGTACGTATGGGTAAGTCAGGGTGGGTATAAATGGGCATAGGTAGGTCGAGGTGGGTATAGATAAGTAGGGGTCAGTATGGGTAGGTTTCGATAGATGACGATAGGTATGCATGCGTTATGTTGAGTATGAGTGGGTTAGGGTTGGTATATATATAATTAAGTGGGTGGGGTACATATGGATGAGTATAGATGGGTATAGGTAGGTATGAATGAGTTGGACTGGGTATGGATAGGGTGAGGGTGGGTACGAGTTATTATGGGTAGGTTGGATAGATATAAGTTGGTTTGGGTTAGTTTAGGTAGGTTTAGGTGGGTTCGTGTAGGTATAGGTATGTTTCAGTTGACAGACGTGGGTTGTGGTGGGTATGGGGGTGTATCTATGGGTAAAACTGGATTTAAGCCGGTATTGGTGGGTTTCGGTCTGTATGGGTTGGTATAAATAGGTATGGCTATGTAAAAATAAGATTTGGTGTATATGAGTAGATATTAGTAGGTATAGATAGATGGTGGTAGGTAGGGTTTGGTATGAGTGAGTATGCATGGATTAGGATGGGTATGAGTGAGTATGCATGGATTAGGATAGGTATGAGTGTGTATGGGCAAGTATAAATGGTTATGGATTGGATTAGGTTTTTTTAGGTATGTATATGTGAGTTTCAGTGGGTGAGGATGGGTATGGGTGATTATATATGTGTAGGCATATAAGGGTAGGTATGGGTATGTGGGGATGGGTTTGGGTGGGTACAAGTAAGTAATGGTGGGAGAAGGTATGAATGGGTAAGTATGGTTAGGTGGGTATTGGTTTAAGGTAGGTATGGGGTATTTTAGGGGGTGCAAAATGGATATGGGGGGTATAGTGGGGTGGCGATGTATAAAGCTAGGAAAGGGTAGGTATAGGTGGATATAAGTGAGTTAGGGCTGGTATGAGTGGGTCGAGGTTGGTATGAGCGGGTTGGGATAGGTATAGGTGGGTTTTGGTGGTTAAGGGTGGGTCTAGGTGAGTGGGGGTGGGTATTGGTTGGTATGGTGGGTAAGGATATATATAGGTGGGTATGAGTATGTATGGGTAGGTTGGCGTAGGTATAGATGGGCATAGTTAGGTCGAGGTGGGTATAGATTATTAGGGGTGGGTGTGGGTAGATTTGGATAGTTGACGATTGGTATGGGTGGGTTATATTGGGTATGAGTAGGTTAGGATTGGTATACATATGGTTAGGTGGGTAGGGTGTATATAGGTAGGTACAGATATGTGCGGGTGGGTATGAATGAGTTGGATTGGGTATGGGTAGGGTGAGGGTAGGTATGAGTTATTATGGATGGGTTTGATGGGTATGAGTTGGTTTGGATTAGTTTAGGTGGGTTTAGGTGGGTTCGGGTAAGTATGGGTAAGTTTTAGTTGATGGGCGTGGGTTGTGGTGGGTATGAGGATGTATCTATGGGTGAAGGTAGATTTGAGTCGGTATAGGTGGGTTTTGCTGTGTATAGGTAGGTATAAATAGGTATGGCTATGTACAAATAGGATTTGGTAGGTATGAATAGGTATAATTGGGTATGGGAGGGTATAGGTATTTTTGAAGCTGCAAGGATGAGTTTCGGTGGGTAAGTATAGTTAAAGGAATGTATGGGGAATGGAGGTGGGTAAGAATACGTATGGGTAGGTATGAAGGGGTAGTAATTAGTTTATATTGGTATGGATAGGTATGAGGGGTAGGCGTAGTATACGTGAATAAGGGTAGATATTATTGGGTATAGATGGATGGTGGTAGGTATGGGTGGGTATGATTGAGTATGTATGGATTAGGGTATGTATGGGTGGGTATAAATAGGTATGGATTGGATTGGGTTTTTTTGGGTAGGTATGTATAAGTTTCAGCAGGTAAGGATGGGTATGGGTGATTATATATATGTATGGGCATATAGGGGTGGGTATGGCTATGTAGAGATGGGTATGGGTAGGTACAAGTAAGTAAGCGTAGGAGGAGGTATGAATGGGTAAGTATGGCTAGGTGGGTATTAGTTTGAGGTGGGTATGAGGTAGAATGGGAGGTATAAAGTGGATATAGGGGGTATGGTGGGGTGGGGATGTATAAAGCTAGGAAAAGGTAGGTATAGGTAGGTATGAGTGGGTTGGGGTATGTATAAGTGGGTCGAGGTTTGTATAAGCTAGGTTGGGTAAGTATGGGTGGGTTTTTATGGTTAAGGGTGGGTCTGGGTGAGTGGGGTGGGTATTGGTTGGTATGGTGGGTAGGGATACATATAGGTGGGTATAAGTACGTATGGGTAGATTGGGGTAGGTATAGATAGGCATAGGTAGGTCAAGGTGGGTATAGATAAGTAGGCGTGCGTATGGATGGGTTTGGATAGATGACGATAGGTATGGGTAGGTTGTATTGGGTATAAGTGGATTGGGGTTGGTATATATATGGTTAGGTAGGTGGGGTACATATGGGTAGGTAAAGATGGGTACGGGTGGGTATGAATGAGTTGGACTGGGTATGGGTAAGATGAGGGTGGATATGAGTTGTTATGAGTAGGTTAGATGGGTATGAGTTGGTTTGTGTGGGTTTTTGTAAATTCGGGTAGGTATGGGTAAGTTTCAGTTGATGGGCGTGGGTTGTGATAGGTATGGCAGTGTATCTATAGGTAAAGTTGGATTTGAGCCGGCATATGGGTTTCGGTATGTATGGGTGAGTATAAATGGGTATGGCTATATACATATGGGATTTGGTAGATATAAGTTTGTATAAGTGGGTATGGGAGGGTATAGGTAGTTTAAGATCTGTATGGGTGAGTTTCAGTGGCTAAGTATGGGTATAAGTATATGTGGAGGATGGGGGTGGGTAAGAATGGGTATGGGTATGTATGAAAGGGTAGTAATGGGTTTATATTGGTATGGATAGGTATGGGGGGTGGGCATGGTATGGGTGAATGGGGGTAGGTAGGGGTAGATATTAGTGGGTATAGATGGATAATGGTGGGTATTGGTGGGTATGAGTGAGTATGAATGGATTATATTGTACATGAGTGTATATGGGTTAGTATGAATGGGTATAGATTGGATTGGGTTTTTTTAGGATAGTATGTGTGAGTTTCAGTGGGTGAGGATAGGTATGGGTGATTAGATATATGTATGGGCATATAGAGGTGGGTATGGGTATGGGTGGGTACAGTAAGTTAGGGTGGGAAGAGGTATGAATGGGTAAGTGTGGCTGGCTGAGTGTTGGTTTTGAGTAGGTATGGGGTATAAGCTGGATATAAGGGGGTATATTGGGGTGGGGATGTATAAAGTTAGGAAAGGGTAGGTATGGGTGGGTATAAGTGGGTTGGAGTGGGTATAAGTGGGTCGAGATTGGTATGAGCGGGTTGGGGTTGGTATATGTGGGGTTTGGTAGTTAAGGGTTGGTTTGGGTGAGTGGGGGTGCGTATTAGTTAGTATGGTGGGTAGGGATACATGTAGGTGGATATGAGTATGTATTGGTAGGTTGGGGTGGGTATAGATAGGCATAGGTAGGTCGAGGTAGGTATAGATAAGTAAGCGTGGGTATAGGTGGGTTTGGATAGATGACGATAAGTATGAGTTAGTTATGTTGGGCATGAGTGGGTTTGGGTTGGTATACATATGGTTAGGTGGGTGGGTACATATAGGTAGGTATTGATGGGTGCGGGTGGGTATAAATGAGTTGGACTGGGTATGGGTAGGGTAAGGGTGTGTAAGAGGTATTATAGGTGGATTGGATGGGTATGAGTTGGTTTAGGTTGGTTTAGGTGGGTTCGGGTAGGTATGGGTAAGTTTTAGTTGATAGGTGTGGGTTGTGGTGGGTATAGGGGTGTATCTATGGGTAAATATGGATTTGAGCCGGCCTAAGTGGGTTTCATTGTGTATGGGTGTGTATAAATGAGTATAGCTATGTACAAATAGGATTTCGTGGGTATGAGTAGGTATAAGTGGGTATTGGAGGGTATAGGTAGTTTCAGAGCTGTATGGGTGAGTTTCGATGGGTTAGTATGGGTATGGGTATATATAGAGGATGGGGGTGGGTAAGAATAGGTATGGGTTGGTATGAAGGGTAGTAATGGGTTTGTATTGGTATGGATAGGTATGGGGGATAGGCGTGGTATGGGTGAATAGGGGTTGATAGGGGTATATATTAGTGGGTATAGATAGATTGTAGTGGGTATAGGTGGGTATGAATGATTATGTATGGATTAGGATGGGTATGAGTGTGTATGGGCGGTTATGAATATGTATCGATTGGATTGGGTTTTTTTGAATAGGTATGTGTGAGTTTCAGTGGGTAAGGATAGGTATATGTGATTATATATATGTATGGGCATACAGGGTGGGTATAGGTATATAAGAATGGGTATGGGTGGGTACAAGTAAATAAGGGTGGGAGAAGGTATAAATGGGTAAGTGTGGCTAGGTGGGTATTGGTTTGAGGTAGGTATGGGGTAAAATAGGGCATATAAATTGGATATAGAGGGGTATGGTGTAGTGGGGATATATAAAGCTAGAAAAGGGTAGGTATGAGTGGGTTGGAGCGGGTATGAGTGGGTCGAGGTTGGTATGAGCGGGTTGGGGTAGGTATGGGTTGGTTTTGGTTATTGAGGGTGGGTCTGGGTGAGTGGGGGTGGGTATTGGTAGGTAAGGTTGATAGGGATACATATAGGTGGGTATGAATACGTATGGGTAAGTTAGGGTGGGTATAGATTGGCATAGGTAGGTCGAGGTGGGTATAGATAAATAGGGGTTGTCATGGGTGGGTTTGGATAGATGACGATAAGTATGGGTGGGTTATGTTAGGTATAAGTTGGTTGGGGTTGGTATACATATGGTTAGGTACATGGGGTGCATATGGGTAGATATAGATAGGTGTGGGTGGGTATGAATAAGTTGGACTGGGTATGGGTAGGGTGAGGTTGGGTATGAGTTATTATGAGTGGGTTGGATGGTTATGAGTTGGTTTGGTTTGGGTTGGGTGGGTATAGGTGGGTTCTGGTAGGTATTGGTAAGTTTCAGTTGATGGGCATGGGTTGTGGTAAGTATGGGGGTGTATCTGTGTGTAAAGGTGGATTTGAGCCGATATATGTGGGTTTTCGGTGTGTATACATAGGTATAAATGGGTATGGCTATATACATATGTGATTTGGTGGGTATGAATAGGTATAAGTGGGTATAGGAGGGTATAGGTAGTTTCATATCAATATGGGTAAATTTCGGTGGGTAAGTATGGCTATAGGTATGTATGGAGGATGGGGGTGGGTAAGAATGGGTATGGGTAGGTATGAAGTGGTAGTAAGGGGTTTGTATTGGTATAGATAGGTATAAGGGGTGGGTATGGTATGGGTGAATGGGGATAGGTAGGTGTAGATATAAGTGGGTATAGATGGATGGTCATGGGTATGGGTGGGTATGAGTGAATATGTATGGATTAGGATAGATATGAGTGTGTATGGGAGGGTATGAATGGGTATGGATTGGATTGGGTTTTTTTGGGTAGGTATATGCGAGTTTCAATGGGTGAGGATGTGTGTGGGTGATTATATATAGGGGTGGGTATGGGGTAGAATGGGTAGTATAAGGTGGATATAGGGGGGTATGGTTGGGTGTGGATGTATAATGCTAGGAAATTATAGGTATAGGTGGGTATGAGTGGGTTGGGGTAGGTATGAGTAGTTCGAGATTGGTATGAGTAGGTTGGGGTAGGTATAGGTGGGTTTTGGGGGTTTAGCGTGGGTCTCATTGAGTAGGGTAGGTATTGGTTAGTATGGTGGGTAGGGATACATTTAGGTGGGTATGAGTATGTATGGGTAAGTTGGGGTGGGTGTAGATAGGCATAAATAGGTCGAGGTGGATATAGATAAGTAGGGGTGGGTATAGGTGGGTTTGGATAGATGACGATATATATAGGTGGGTTGTATTGGGTTTGAGTGGGTTAGGGTAGGTATATATATAGTTAGATGGGTGGGTACATATAGGTGGGTATAGATGGGTACGGGTGGATATGAATGAGTTAGACTGGGTATGGGTAGGGTGAAGGTGGGTATGAGTTGTTATGGGTGGGTATGAGTTGGTTTGCGTTAGTTTGGGTAGGTTCGGGTTGGTATGGATAAGTTTCAGTTGATAGGCATAGGTTGTGGTGGGTATAGGGGTGTATCTGTGGGTAAAGGTAGATTTAAGTCATTATAAGTAGGTTTTATTGTTTATGGGTAGGTCTAAATAGATATGGCTATGTACAAATAGGATTTAGTGTGTATGAGTAGGTATAAGTAGGTATGGGAGGGTATAGGTAGTTTCGGAGCTGTATGGGTAAGTTTCGGTAGGTAAATATGGGTATGGGTATGTATGGAGGATAGGAGTGGGTAAGAATAGGTATGGGTAGGTATGATGGGGTAGTAATGGGCTTGTAATAGTATGGATAGATATAGGGGGTGGGTATGGTATGGGTGAAAGGGGGTAGATAGGTATAAATATTAGTGGGTATAGATGGATGGTGGTGGGTATGGGTGAGTATGAGTGAGTATGCATAGATTATGATGGGTATGAGTGCGTATGGGCAAGTTTGAATAGGTATGGATTAGATTAGGTTTTATTTGGTAAGTATGTATAAGTTTCAGTGGGTGAGGATAGGTATGGTTGATTATATGTATGTATAGGCATATAGGGGTGGGAATGGGTATGGGTAGGTACAAATAAGTAAAGGTGGGAGGAGGTATGAATGTGTAAAGATGGCTAGGTGGGTATTGGTTTGAGGTGTGTACAGGGTAGAATGGGGGATATAAAGTTGATATGGGGGGGTATGTATGGATGGGGATGTATAAAGCTATGAATGGGGAGGTATGGGTGGGTATGAGTGGGTTAGGGCTGGTATGAGTGGGTCATAGTTGGTATGAGCTGGTTGGGGTAGGTATGGTGGGTTTTGGTGATTGAGGATGGGTCTAGGTGAATGAAGGTGGGTATTGGTTAATATGGTGGGTAGGGATATATATAGGTAGGTATGAGTACGTATGGGTAGGTTGGGGTGGGTTTAAATATGCATAGGTAGGTTGAGGTGGGTATAGATAAGTAGGGGTGGGTATGGGTTGGTTTGGATAGATGACAATAGGTATGGGTGGGTTGTATTGGGTATAAGTGGGTTGGGGTTGGTATACATATAGTTAGATGGGTGGGTTACATATGGGTAGGTGTAGATGAGTGCGGGTGGGTATGAATGAGTTAGACTGGGTATGCGTAGGGTGACGGTGGGTATTAGTTATTATGGGTGGATTGGATAGGTATAAGTTGGTTTGGATTGGTTTGGGTAGGTTTACGTGGGTTCAGGTATATATGGGTATGAGTGTATATAGGTAGGTATGAATGGGTATGGATTGGATTGGGTTTTTTAGATGTAGGTATGTGTGAGTTTCAGTGGGTGGGGATGGGTATGATTGATTATATATATGTATAGGAGTATAAGGGTGGGTATGGGTATGTGGGGATGAGTATGGATGGGTATAAGTAAATAAAGGTGGAAAGAGGTATGAATAGGTAAGTGTGGCTGGGTGGGTATTGGTTTGAGGTGGGTATGGGGGATATAGGGCGGTACGGTATGGTGGGGATTTATAAAGCTATGAAAGGGTATGTATGAATGGATATGAGTGGGTTGGGTCGGGTATGAATGGGTCGAGGTTGGTATGAGCGTGTTAGGGTAGGTATAGGTGTGTTTTAGGGGTTGAGGGTGGGTCTGGGTGAGTGGGGTTGGGTATTGGTTAGTATGGTGGGTAGGGATACATCTAGGTGGGTATGAGTATGTATGGGTAAGTTAGGGTGGGTATAGATGGGCATAAGCAAGGCAAGGTAGGTATAGATAAGCAGGGGTGGGTATGGATAGGTGATGATAGGGATGGTTGGGTTGTGTTGGGTATGAGTGGGTTGTGGTGCGGCGAAGTCTTCGGGTCGGCACTTTGACCGATCGGTCATGTTCGATCGATCAGTCAAGTTCGACCGATCAGTCCTTTGGCGCTAACACTCGACAAGTTCCTTTGCATTTGTGACAGGGGGTCGTTAGTTTTGCACCAAGAATCCAAGCCAGCCAAGGTGGCCTCTTAGCTAACTTGGAGGGGGTAACTGTGGGTGAAAATTTTGGCAAGAAGTCTGCAAACAACGGGACCCACCGGCCCTGCCTGGTGGGCCCCCGAAGATAACAACGGGACCCACCGGCCCTGCCTGATGGGCCCCCAAAGACTACAATGGGACCCATCGGCCCTGCCTGGTGGCCCCCGAAGACCACAGCGAGACCCACCGGCCCTGCTTAGTGGGTCCCCGAAGACAATAGCAGGACCCACTGGCCCTGCCTGGTGGGCCCCCAAAGATAACAGTGGGACCCACCGGCCCTGCCTGGTGGGCCCCCGAAGACGGCAGCGGAGCCCACCAGCCTTACCTGGAGGATCCCCAGATACGACAGCAGAAACTGCCATTTACCCCGGAATTCCTTCCCGGGAATTCTATAAATAACGGAGCCTTCGAATGTAAAAGGATCCCATTTTCTAGATCCATATCTCAAACCCAAAAACTAGAGCTCTGGGATTTCCAGCTTTCCATCCTTCAACTCTCCTTGATCTCCTTCTTCTCTTTGAAGAGGTCGAAGAGGCTTCAGTGACACTCGGCATGTCGAGGTCACTTCGAGACAAGTGTTAGTGAATTCGGGTTGCTCCCTTTAGCACGGAGACATAGGCTTCGGCTGAACTCCGAGATCACCTCTCTTGTCAACTCTCTGATTGCATATCTCTCTGTTTGTGCATTGAGAACGGCAAATCCAATCAACAGATCGAACAACGATCCTCCACTCGAAACTCAATTGACTGGTGCGGTAAAGTCTTCGGGTCGGTACGAAGATTTTCCCCCACAGGTTGGGGTTGGTATATATATGGTTAGGTGGGTGGGGTGCATAAGGGTGGGTATAGATGGGTACGGGTGGATATGAATAAGTTGTACTGGGAATAGGTAGAGTAAGGGTGGGTATGAGTTATTATGGGTGGGTTGGATAGGTATGAGATGGTTTGGGTTAGTTTGTGTGGGTTTAGGTAGATTCTGGTAGGCAGGGGTTATGGTGGGTATAAGGGTGTATCTGTGGATGAAGGTGGATTTGAGCTGGCATAGGTGGGTTTTAGTGTGTATAGGTTGGTATAAATGGGTATGGCTATGTACATATGGGATTTGGTGGGTATCAGTTAGTATAAGTGAGTATGGGACGGTATAAGTAGTTTTGAAATTGTATGGGTGAGTTTCGATGGGTAAGTATGGGTGTGGGTATGTATGGAGTATGGGGGTGGGTAAGAATAGGTATGGGTAGGTATAAAGGGGTAGTAATAGGTTTGTATTGGTATGGATAGGTATGGAGGTTGGGCGTAGTATAGGTGAATAAGGTTAGGTAGGGGTAGATATTAGTGGGTATAGATGGATGGTGGTGGGTATGGGTGGGTATGAGTGAGTATGCATAGATAAAGATAGGTATGAGTGTGTATGGGCGAGTATGAATGGGTATGAATTAGATTGGGTTTTTCTGGATAGGTATTGTGAGTTTCCGTAGGTGAGGATGAGTATGGGTGATTATATGTATATATGGACATATAGGGGTTGGTATGGGTATATGGGGATATATATATAGGTGGGTACAAATAAGTAAGGTGGGATGAGGTATTAATAAGTAAGTGTGGCTAGGTGGGTGTTAGTTTAAGGTGGGTATAGGGGGGTATAGTTGGGCGGGGATATATAAAGCTATAAAAGGGTAGGTATAGGTGGTTATGAGTGGGTTGAGGCAGTTATTAGTTTGTCAAGGTTGATATAAACGGGTTGGCGTAGGTATGGGTGGGTTTTGGTGGTTGAGGGTGGATTAGGGTAAGTAAGGGTGGATATTGGTTGGTATAGTGTGTAAAGTTACATATAGGAGGGTATAAGTACGTATGGGTAGTTGGGGTGGGTATAGATGGTATAGGTAGGTCGAGGTGGGTATAGATAAGTAAGGGTAGGTATGGGTAGGTTTGGATAGATGACGATAAGTATGAGTGGGTTGTATTGGGTATGAGAGGGTTAGGGTTGGTATACATATGGTTAGATATATGGGGTGCATATGGGTAGGTATAGATGGATGCGGGTGGGTATGAATGAGTTAGACTGGGTATGGGTATGGTGAGGGTAGGTATGGTTGGGTTGGATGAGTATGATTTGGTTTGGGTTGGTTTGGGTGGGTTTAAGTGGGTTCAGGTAGGTATGGGTAAGTTTCAATTGATGGGCATGGGTTGTGGTGGGTATGGGGGTGTATTTATGGGTAAAGGTGGATTTGAGCCGATATAAATTGGTTTCAGTGTGTATAGGTGGGTATAAATGGGTATAGCTATATACAGCTGGTATTTGGTGGGTATGAGTAAGTATATATGGGTATGGGAGATTATAGGTAGTTTCGGATCTATATGGGTAAGTTTCGATGGGTAAGTATGGGTATGGGTATGTATGGAGGATGGTGGTGGGTAAGAATGGGTATGGGTAGGTTTGAAGGGGTAGTAATGGGTTTGTATTGGTATAGATAGGTATAGGGGATGGGCGTGGTATAGGTGAATAGGGGTAGGTCGGGGTATATATTAGTGGGTATACATGGATGGTGGTAGGTATAAGTGAGTATGCATGGATTAGGATGGGTATGAGTATGTATGCGTGGGTATAAATAGGTATGGATTGGATTGGGTTTTTTTAAGTTGGTATGTGTGAGATTCAGTAGGTGAGGATGGGTATGGGTGATTATATGTATATATTGGCATATAGGAGTGGGTATGGGTATATGGGGATGGGTATGGGTGTGTATAAGTAAGTAAGGGTGAGAGGAGGTATGAATGGGTAAGTGTGACTGGATGGGTATTGGTTTGAGGTGGGTATAGGGTAGAATATAGGGTATAAAGTAGATATAGAGTGTATGATGGGGTAGGGATGTATAAAGCTAGGAAAGGGTAGGTATGGGTGGGTATTTGTTAGTTATGAGTGGGTCGAGGTGGGTATAGATAAGTAGGAGTGGGTATGGGTAGGTTTGGACAGATGACAATAGGTATGGGTGGGTTGTGTTAGGTATAAGTGGGTTAGGGTTGGTATTCATATGGTTAGGTGGGTGGGGTGCATATGGGTTGGTATAGATATGTGTAGGTGGGTATGAATGAGTTAGACTAGGTATGGGTAGGGTGAGGGTACGTATGAGTTGTTATGAGTGGTTTGAATGGGTATGAGATGGTTTGGGTTGGTTTGGATGGGTTTAGATAGGTTCGGGTAGGTATGGGTATGTTTCAGTTAATGGGCATGGGTTGTAGTGGGTATGGGGGTGTATCTATGGGTAATGGTGGACTTGAGACGGCATAGGTGGGTTTCAGTATGTATGGGTGGGAACAAATAGGTATGGCTATATATAGATGGGATTTTATAGGTATGAGTAGGTATAAGTAGGTACAAGAGGGTATAGGTAGTTTCGGATCTATATGGGTGAGTTTCGATGAGTAAGTATGGGTATGTATGGAGGATGGGGGTGGGTATGAATGTGTAGTAATGGATTTGTATTGGTATGGATAGGTATGGGCGGCGGGCGTGGTATAGGTGAATAGGGGTAGGTAGGGGTAGATATTAGTAGTATAGATGGATGGTGGTGGGTATGGGTGGGTATGAGTGAGTATGCTTGGATTATAATGGGTATGAGTGTGTATAGGCGGGTATGAATAGGTATGGATTGGATTGGGTTTTTTTGGGTACATATGTATGTGTTTTAGTAGGTGAGGATGGGTATGGGTGATTTTATATATGCATAGGAATATAAGAGTGGGTATGGGTATGGGTGGGTACAAGTAAGGTTAGGAGGAGGTATGAATAGGTAAGCGTGGCTAGGTGGGTATTGGTTTAAGGTAGGTATGGGATAGAATGGGGGTATAAGGTGAATATGGCGAGGGTATGGTGGGGTTGGGATGCATAAAACTAGGAAAGGGTAGGTATGGGTGGATATGAGTGGGTTGGGGTGGGTATGAGTGGGTCAAGGTTGGTATGAGCGGGTTGGGGTAGGTATGGGTGGGTTTTGGTGATTAAGGGTAGGTCTGGGTGAGTAGGGGTGGGTATTGATTGGTATGGTGCGTAGGGATATATATAGGAGGGCATGAGTGTGTATGGTTAGGTTGGGGTGGGTATAGATGGGCATAGGTAGGTCAAGGTGAGTATAGATTAATAGGGGTAGGTATGGGTGGGTTTGGATAGATGATAATAGGTATGGGTGGGTTGTGTTAGCTATGAGTGGATTGGGGTTGGTATACATATGGTTAGGTAGGTGCGGTGCATATGGGTGGGTTTGGGTGGGTATAGATCGGTGTGGGTGGGTATAAATGAGTTGGACTGGGTATGGATAGGGTGAGGGTGGGTATGAGTTGTTATAGGTGAGTTGGATGGGTATGAGTTTGTTTTGGTTTGTTTGGGTGGGTTTAGGTTGGTTCGGGTAAGTATGGGTAAGTTTCAGTTGATGGGCGTGGATTATGGTAGGTATGGGTATGTATCTATGGGTAAAGGTGGATTTGAGCCGATATAAGTTGGTTCGATATGCAATAATGGGTATAAATGGGTATGGCTATGTACAGATAGGATTTAGTGGTTTGAGTAAGTATAAGTGGGTATGGGAGGGTATAGATAGTTTTGGATCTGTATGGATGAGTTTCGATGGGTAAGTATGGGTTGGGTATATATGAAGGATGGGGGTGGTAAGAATGGGTATGGGTAGATATAAAGGGTAGTAATATATTTGTATTAGTATGGATAGGTAAGGGGGTGGGCGTGGTATGGTTGAATAAGGGTAGGTAGGGGTAGATATTAGTGGGTATAGATGAATGGTGGTGGGTATAAGTGGGTTTGAGTTAGTATGCATGAATTGGGATGGGTATGAGTGTATATGGGCGGGTATGAATGGGTATGGATTAGATTGGGTTTTTTTGGGTAGATATATGTGAATTTCAGTGGGTGAGGATGCGTATGGGTGATTATATATATGTATGGGCATATAGGGGTGGGTATGGGTATATGGGGATGGGTATAGGTAGGTATAAGTAAGTAAGGGTGGGAGAAGGTATGAATGGGTGAGTGTGGCTCGGTGGGTATTGGTTTTACGTGGGCATAGTGTAGAATAGAGGGTATATGGTGGATATGAAGGGGTATGGTGTGGTGGGGATGCATAAAGCTAGGAAAGCATAGGTATTAGTGGGTATGAGTAGGTTGGGGTGGGTATGAGTGGGTCGAGGTTGGTATGAGCGGGTTGGGGTAGGTATGGGTAGGTTTTGCTTGTTGAGGTTGGGTTTGGGTGAGTGGGGGTGGGGGTGGGTATTGGTTGGTATGGTGGGTAGGGATATATATAGGTTGGTATTAGTACGTATGGGTAGGTTAGGATGAAAATAAATGGGCATGCGTAGGTTAAGGTGGGTATTGATAAATAATAGTAGGTATGGGTGGGTTTAGATAGATGACGATAGGTATGGGTGGGTTGTTTTGGGTATGAGTGGGTTGGGGTTAGTATACATATGGTAAGGTGCATAGGGTACATATGGGTGGGTTTGGGTGGGTATAGATGGGTACAGGTGGGTATGAATGAGTTGGACTAGGTATGGGTAGGGTGAGGGTGGGTATGAGTTATTATGGGTGGGTTGGATGACTATGAGTTAGTTTGACTTGGTTTGGGTAGGTTTAGGTGGGTTCGGGTAGGTATGTGTAAGTTTCAATTGATGGGCATGGGTTGTAGTGGGTATGGGGGTGTATCTATGGGTAAAGGTTGATTTGAGCCGGCATAGGTGTATTTTGGTATATATGTGTGGGTATAAATGGGTATGGCTATGTATAAATAGGATTTGGTAGGTATGTATGGAGGATGGGGGTGGGTCAGAATTTGTATGGGTAGGTATAAAGGGGTAGTAATGGGTTTGTATTGGTATGGATATGTATGGGGGTGGGCATGGTATGGGTTAATGGGGGTAGATAGGGATAAATATTAGTGGGTATAGATGGATGGTAGTAGGTATGAGTAAGTATACATGGATTAGGATGGGTATGAGTGCGTATGAGCGGGTATGGATTGGATTGGGTTTTTTTGGGTAGGTATATATGAGTTTCATTGGGTGAGGATGGGTATAGGTGATTATATGTATGTATGGGCATATAGGGATGGGTATGGGTATATAGGGATGGGTGTGGGTTGGTACAAGTAAGTAAGGGTGAGAGGAGATATAAATAGGTAATTGTTGCTAGGTCGGTATTGGTTTGAGGTAAGTATTGGGTAGAATAGGGGGTATATGGTGGATATGGGGGGTATGTAGGGTGGGGATGTATAAAACTAGGATATGGTAGGTATTGATGGGTTTGAGTGGGTTGGTGTGGGTATAGTAGGTGTGAGTATTGGTTGGTTGGTAAGGTGCGTAGGGATACATATAGGTGGGTATAAGTGCGTATGGGTAGGTTGGGGTAGGTATAGATAGGCATAGGTAGGTTGAGGTGGGTATAGATAAGTAGGGGTGCGTATAGGTGGGTTTGGATAGATGACGATAGGTATGGGTAGGTTGTGTTGTGTATGAGTAGGTTGGGATTAGTATACATATGGTTAGATAGGTGGGTTGCATATAGGTGGGTATAGATGAGTGCGAGTGGGTATGAATGAGTTGGACTGGGTATGGGGAGGGTGAGGGTAGGTATGAGTTGTTATAGGTGGGTTGGATGGGTATGAGTTGGTTTGGGTTGGTTTGGGTAGGTTTAGGTGGGTTCTGGTAGGTATGGGTAAGTTTCAGTTAATGGGCATGGGTTATGGTGCGTATGAGGGTGTATCTGTGGGTAAAGGTGGATATGAGCCGGCATAGGTAGGTTTCGGTATGTATGGGTGTGTATAAATGGGTATGGCTATGTACATATGGGATTTGGTGGGTATGAGAAGGTATAAGTGGGCATGGAAGGGTATAGGTAGTTTCGGAACCGTATGGGTGAGTTTTGATGGGTAAGTATAGGTATGGGTATGTATGGAGGATGGGGGTGGATAAGAATAGGTATGGGTAGGTATGAAGGGGTAGTAATGGGTTTGTATTGGTATAGATAGGTATAGGGGTGGGCGTGGTATGGGTGAATGGGGGTAGGTAGAGTAGATATTAATGGGTATAGATTGATGGTGGTGGGTATAGGTGGGTATGAGTGAGTATGCATGGATTAGGATAGGTATGAGTATGTTTGGGTGGGTATAAATAAGTATGGATTGGATTGGGTTTTTTTAAGTAAGTATGTGTGAGTTTCAGGGGGTGAGGATGAGTATGGGTGATTATATCTATGTATGGGCATATAGGAGTGTGTATGGGTATATAGGGATGGGTATGGGTGGGTACAAGTAATTAAAGGTGGGAGGAGGAATGAATGGGTAAGTGTGGCTGTGTGGGTGTTGGTTTGAGGTGGGTATGGGGTAGAATGGGGGGTATAAGGTGGAAATGGGGGGGTATGGTGGTTGGGGATGTATAAAGCTAGAAAATGGTAGGTATGAGTGGGTTGGGGTGGGTATGAGTGGGTCGAGGTTGGTATGAGCGGGTTGGGGTAGGTATGGGTGGGTATAGATGGGTATGGGTGGGTATGAATGTGTTGGATTGGGTATGGGTAGGGTGAGCGTGGGTATAAATGCATAGGATGAGCATGGATATGGGTGCGTATGGGTATGAATGAGTTGGACTGGGTAGGGTGAGGGTGGGTATGAGTTGTTATGGTTTGGTTGGATGGGTATGAGTTGGTTTGGGTTGGTTTGGGTGGGTTTAGGTGGGTTCGGGTAGGTATGGGTAAGTTTCAGGTTATGTGGGTTTAGGTGGGTTTGAGAATCCTGTAAAAATGAGGAAGGGCTAGACAGCCCCCAACCATTTTACTAGAATATCAAAAAGTGGTCAGGTTACAATCAAATTACAAAAAACTCTATCCTCGTTCATGAAAGAATCAACCCATGCTGAGATCCAGAGCTTAGAGATAGAAACAAGTGATCTAATAAGCTCAGATTTAGCCGCTTCTTTGCTGATAAACATCCTATTATTCATTTCCAATCAAAGCACCCATAGTAACCCCATCGCCAGGATGTCCCATAGAGTCTGGATGCTTCTCTTCACTCTCTGCCTCTTCTACGTCGACCAAAGAGCGTATAGAGTACTCCATGGGTTTTGCGAGTGAACCCCTCATCGATGCTCGAAGTGGTTCCAAACCCTTCTCGTGAGCGGGTATCTAAGAAGCAAGTAGGAAGAAGTTTCCTTCTTAGCCTTGGAAAAAGTGTCCCACTCAAAAGCAGGATTCCATTTAGATGTGAAAGTCAGTGGGTAGTGAAAAAAGAAAGAAAAAAAAAAAGAAAAAGACTTCCAACGGGACCATGGACCCAGGGGCGGACCTACATTAGGCCGGGGGGGGGGGGGGGGGGGGCTCAAGCCCCCCTCACTTTAGGAGAAAACAAGGTAAGTTACACTTACCCCCTTGAAGTTTAGTTCAAAAACACTTAACCCCCCTATGGTTTATTTTGTTTCAAATCACTCCCTAAAGTTTGAAATGTTAGCAAAATACCCCTTTTATCTGATCGAAGCTGAATTGAAGTTGAAGGGAGGCAGATTGTGTTTTTTAACCATAGGGGGGTTATGTTTTTAACTAAACTTCAGGAAGGGGGGCAAGTGTAATATATCAAAAAAACAATTCTAGTCAACTTTTGGTTACCAACTTCACATGGAGGTGATCACCACCAACCGCCACCGCCCTACCGAAAACCACCATCCGTCAATCAATGTCCACCGTCATGCCACCACGTCACCGCCACATGGGCCACTCATCGCCGCCTGCCACCACCCATCGTCGCCGCCTGTATTGGTGACCCACGATCGGCCTCGTTGTTCGCCGGCCATCGATGCCCACCATAGTCCGACCGACACCCACCGCCAACTGCCATCTCCCGTTCACGTGGCATCCCCATAGAGTTCATCACATGGTCATTAGTAAATGAGAATCGAGTGGGAATCGAGACCTATTTACAGGTTTTTGGGAGTATGTATGAAATCCGTGCACCCCGCAAAAAATAAAGGATTTGGACTATTATTTACAACCCGTGCACCCCGATCGAGTCGACCAGTTATAGCTCCAAATTTTCGAAAGACTCCGAGGATCGATATTCTCCTCCACTCGAGGCAATATCCTAATAGGCTTTTTGCTGCGCGATCAAAGGAATGGCAGGGACGTTGTCACACCGTCTGCCGAAGTCTTCGATTGTGAGGCAACGACTGTAGTTACTTTTTAATAATTATGCCCTCCCTGAGGAAAAATTTTGGGTCCGCCACTGCGTGGACCCGATTCATTATTGCATCAATCCACGCAGAAGGGGTCCATGGCCCTGATTTTCTCTTTCATGCTCTCATATTGGGTGATTCCGGGGTTGCTAGGTATTCTCAAAGGAACGAAGGAGAGAGAGAGAGGGAGAGAGAGAGAGAAAGAGAGAGAGAGAGAGAGAGAGAGAGAGAGGCGCTTTCGGGGTTTGTAGGTGATTCGATCACACGTCAGGATGTAAGATCTTCATTTTCTATTATGTCGATTTCAATTAATTCGTTAGTAGAAGCTTTGTGTTTTAATTATTTCTTTTTCATGGAATTTTCTTTTCTTTCAGCCTAATTTTCTGTTTTCCGTGTTTTTTTTTTAAAAAAATATCAACTTTGTCTTCTTTATTCTTCGCAAGCTCACCAATCCCCTTTAATCCAGAAAACTCACTATCTGAACGCACATCCAGGATATAAATGTCAAGCTGGTCGTCAAGGGCCAAAATATCAACATTAGAAAATTCTGCTTCATAAAACTGACCGAGTCAAAGTAACCTTCCCTTGTCAAATGCTAAAAATGAATTTAATGGATTCAAGCATGTCATACAAAGAAGCAATTTTGTACTCGCTTCAGAAAAGCAGCTTTCAAGCTCTTGGAATTGTATATCGATAACCTCATAAAACAACTCAACACGATAGTGATATAAATTTGTGATTTGCTCTCCCCGTCGTGCCCGTCCATGTACTGCAAATACATCATCCATATTAGGAACAACGATATCATGTTTTGTGCAAAATAATGAAACTTTTGAAATAAGAGCATCTTATCCATTATTTCTCAACTCTTGAAACATTCCTTTATATAATTTAAGCAAATGCATAGCATTCACAATGTCTTGTTCTTTCCTTTGCAATGTCTTTGACAAACTATTCATGATCCCCAAAATCTTTCTCATCATATGCAGCTTGAATACAAAATCAAAAGTTTCCATGAAATCCCTTAAACTCATCGCTTTGGCCATTTGTTCACGAAACCACCCATCTTCATCAACAAGTTTTAGTACTTCAATCACAGCAGCAAACACACCAATAAAACTTATTAATGTCTCATAGTGCAATCCCCAACGTGTGTCACCAAGCCTTTTCAGATTAGTCTCCTGATTAAGGCCTCGACCTGTAGGTAATTCACTAGTGTTAATTGCTTCAGTAAGTTTACCAAAATGATTCTCCCGAAACGCATCTTTGTGTTTGCATAAGCCACTAACAAGTGTAATAATATCAGAGAGCAAGTCGAAGAAATTGCATATTGGCCTGTAATTCTTTGCAACTACAACAAGTGTTAGCTGAAGTTGGTGGGCAAAGCAATGTATAAAAAATACATCCTTATTTTCATTGAGAATATGAGACTTGAGGCCCTTAAATTCGCCTTGAATATTGCTGGCACTATCATAGCCTTGACCACGTAATCTTGATATGCTCAATCCGTGCTTGGAGAATAATTCATCAATCGCCTTTTTAAGTAACGCAGATGTTTCAGCAATATATACAAATCTGATAACACGCTCCACTACACAACCTCCTTTATCCACGTAATGTACAGCAACAACCATCTGTTCTTTGATAGATATATCCTGAGACTTATCAACCAAAATAGCAAAAAATACATTTCCAAGATCATTTATGATCAGATTTACAGTTTCCATAGCACACACGCTCACAATATCTTTTTGAATTTTAGGTGCGATCATCTTTAGATTATTCGGAGCATTGTTTAACACAACATTATTAGCATCTTCATTATTCTCAGCAAGAAACTACAAAACTGTAAGAAATTTTTTTTGATTTTTTGAACCGTCTGATTCATCATGGCCACGAAAAGGTAACCCTTGTTTCAAAAGTAATTGAATTATTTTTATTGAAGCCTCCAAATGAGTTCTATATTCTACGCGTGCCATTTCTGTATGCTTGCAAACAACTGTTTCAATATGTTGCTTCTGGTTTAATAAATTTTGACACTTCAAAGAGGCGTGATTATGAGTACTATTAAACCATCCAATATGTTCCTGAAATTTTCCTTTTTTCTTCCAATTAGAAAATCCTTTTGTCACAAAAATATACTACCCCCTTGCTCTCCATGGCTTTCTTTGAAAAGGTAGCAGTACAAATAGAATGCAGCATCCTTTGATATGCTATATTCTAACCAACTGTCATACTCATTAAACCAAGCATAATTAAATCGTCAAGACTGTTTTCCAAATTGTTTGAAGGAAAAATCATGATTAGGCTGACTAGGACCCCTTAGCAGGTATTCTCTTCGAATCATATCTTGGTCATTAGGATGATAATTAGATATTCTAGTACGTAATCCGGGATCTACTGGAAGGTCTTTCAAGTTTACTCCAGTGACATGACTTCGCTTCGCATTAGGTTGAACTTCAACTCTACGGTCATCAGGTCCCAAACTGGAACTTGGAAGGTCTGATTTTCTCTTTAGAAACTTATCCATACCTGGTTTAATTTTTTAAAGATTTATTCAAATTAATATTACATAGAATAACAACCATGTAGGTTCTACCATTTTAAATCAATTAAATGCCATTTAAAATAAATTAAATTGTGATCGTTGCCCTATCCTAAATGATCCCAAATTTCAATTCAAAAGAGATATGAGCAACTAACTAACTATCATAATAGGGCAGGAGAAAAAACTTTCTTTTTTTTTTCTTTTTTTTTCCCAAAAGATCTCAAATTTACTTTATATATATATATATATATATATATATATATATATATATATATATATATATATATATATATATATATATAATATTTCACTACGAATGGATAAAGAGAGTCGTTCGATACAAACATAAGTGACGGTTAGAGAATTTGATGGCTAAGATCTCTCTGCATTGATCTACTTCAGCCTATATCTCCACCATCCCCCGTCCGAAAATCCCTTAATAACTGTCATGATCAATAATGGGTTGAACATCGTCCTGATCACAGCCGTCCATGGCCCGACAAGTGAATCTCATTCAACCAGGACCAGCAGCTAAATTGATGCTGTGATCAAATGCCACGTCAATTGGGCAAGTAAAGAAACATTGTGATAATATGCCACATCAATCGGGCTGACCATTCGGGACAAACACTTCGGGCTGAAGAGCAGTTCGCGATCTGCACGACTCTCTCTCTCTCAATCTCTACTCCAGACCCCCTAAACTCCACGATCCCTCTTTCTCTCTCTCTCAATCTCTACTGCCAGACCCCCCCCCACCCCACCCCCCCGTTCACCACGAACAGCAGTTCGCGATTCCCACCGTGATCTCTATCTCTCTTTGCACCGTCCCGGCCCAATCTTTCTCTCTCTGTGCGATCCCCTCGCTGATCCCCTCATGATTCTCTTTCCCTAGATGGAAAGAGATAACCGACTCTCTCTCTCTATGCGATTCCCCCCACCGATCCCCCTTGCGATGGCTCTATCTCTCTCTTTCTGAGCGATCCCGGCCCAATCTGTCTCTCTCTTAGTGATCCCGACCTCAATGGCGTCGATACAGAGGCGTGCGAGGAGGCAGACCACCGCGTGCTTCTGGGTGGCGTTCATGGCAGCGCGGGTGCCAGCTCGCCATCGTGGATGGTGGTGATAAGGATACGGAAGTAGGACGGGTCGGCGATGTGGCTGGGTGCGTACTCCGGCCTCAAGGAAGAAGTGGCCATGGTGACGGCACGAGGTGGGGAGGAGGTGGGGAAGTCGGCCTCGATAGCGTCGACGCCGAGGTGTGCACGGAGGCAGGCCACCGCGAGCTTCTGGGCGGCGTTCATGGCGGCACCGGGTGCCTGCTCGCCATTGCGGTGGGCTAGGGTTTAGGGGATGTGACTGCAACCAACACCCATACCCCCTCAGTCTCTCTCTCTCTCTCTAATATCTTTTTTTTTGTTTGTTTTTTGCAGAGCAGAGGAGGGAGGGGAGCGGACTCAGTGGAGGAGTGGAAGAGGGTGCGGGGGGACAGCGAGATCCAGGTCTAAGGGGGAATCGATCGGGAGTCCCAATCCTACTAATCTCTATACTTCTCCCGATCAGATTTCTCGCTGCAGTAGGAAGGATACCAATGCGGCTGCGACCAACACCCCCTCAGGTTCTCTCTCTCTCTCTCTCTCTCTCTCTCTCTCTCTCTCTCTCTCTCTCTCTCTCTCTCTCTCTCTCTCTCTTTATCTGTTTTTTTTTTTCGATCGGGAACTGATCGGCTTCTCCTCCTCATCCAGCAAGTCGCACCAGCAGCCGGGATGAGGCTGGATCCAAATCTCGATTTCACTTTTTTCTTTCTTCCTTTTTTTTACATGTTCCTTCTTTTCTCGATTATGTTTTTTTGTAACTTTCCTTTTTTTCGTTCTTCTTTTACAAAAATCTGAAAATGTACTTTTAAAAATCTATTCTTTGATGGTAATCTATGATTCATGCATGCCCTCTATTTTTTATTTGTTTTTTTAGGTGAAAATTGATACCGAAGTAAAGAAATCCCATTGACACCTCGGCACCGATGAAGTTCCTTATCTCCCCCGAGGAGCTTAATGCAGACAAGACATGATTCAGGGTTCAAAAGACACCCATCATTGAAGGTATAGTGTGTTGTTGTTCAATGTCTATTTCTTTTAGTATTTTTTTTTAATGATGTTCATCGCTATAACCTGATTTTGGTCTGATGTTCATCCCTATAACTTGACAGATCGTCGACCAACATCAGGTTATAGGGATAAACATCATTTGATTTTTTTAAGCTGATATCTATGATCACTGTTTTTATACAAAAATCAACGATGGAAGATAACCAGACTTTGTATGAGTTGTTTGTTAAAAGGTTTTTTTTTCTTCTTTCCTTCTCTATTTTTTTTAACATGATTTGAATGTGCCGGCAAAAATTTCCAAGCTGAGCGAAGAGCTGAATCAGTTGCGAAATCATTGCCTCTGCATGTTTACCCCCCCCCCCCCCCCCCCAAAAAACCCTGAAATATTATATAGATATTTGGACATGTTCAGCCTACACACTATAAATAGTGATTTATCCAATGCATGTATATGATAGTATTATATATATGAAAATTCACATTTGTCGTAGTTGGCTTTTTAGCATTGGATTGAAGCTGTAAGCCTTTGTTTTCCAGTAATTTTTTTTCTCTTCGTATTTTTGTTTTGCTTTGAAATAGTGCTCATTAAGTTCCCAAATCATTTAACGATTTTCACTAACAGATAGTTTTCCAGTAAATTACACTTTGCAGTTTGCCGCCCTGAAGTTTAGATTATAAACGCTTAACCCCCCTGTAGTTTTTTTTGTTCCAAATCGCACCTAAAAGTTTTGAAATGTTAGCACAATACCCCATTTTGTCAACTACTTAATTTCCTCATTTGGTAATTTTTATCTGATCAAAACTGAATTGAAGGGGGGCAAAATGAATAATTTTTTTTTTTAACTATAGGGGGGTGTTTTTGAGCTAAACTTTAGGGGGGGCAAAGTGTAATTTACCCTAATTTCTAAGAGCTTTCTTACTATATTTGATTTTTTATTTTCACAAATAACAGATAGTTTTGTGGATCCTAATAATTTATAAGATTTTTCTTACTCTTGATGATTTTCTTAACCTAAACCCTTGATTGACTACTCCTTAGTTTTATTGTCAATGAATTTCCACCAATTTTTTGATGAATTTTGAATTCATGCTTTTCTGAAATTTATCCAGATTCCCTGAGATGCGACTCTGTTTTTATTCTACCAACCTTTGGCTATGAGGTTGACTGAGTACAGCATTATCAAGTGGGATCTATGTATTGGGTGATGTACTGAATAGCTTTAAACAAACAACTGATTCATATGGAACACACCCATGAGAAGCACCATCCCTTCGTTTCAAGTACTAAATTTGGCTTTTGTGCCAATGAGTTTTAGAGGTAGCTACATTGGAGGGACATTGGGATTCAAGGATAGGTTCCATATGAATTGGTTGTCTGTGATAAATTTTCCTTGAATAGAACAATGCATATACTATTCGATTTGGATCTATATGTCACTATAAGTCATACAATAAATAATAAATCACAGTCTGTTTAATTGACGGTCGAGATTGTGTGTGATTCACCGGTTGGGTCAAGATGCAACGGAAGACTGAGATCATGACAAGGGGGCGGAGGGCGGTGATGGCAGACAACGTTGACCCATGATGGTGATGGTTCGGTGCCAGAAGATGGCGGCCAACTGACGATCGATTAGGGCGGTGAGCGATGGATGAACTTAGCTTCTTTTTTTTAATCTCAAAATATTATCATCGCTCACGAAATATCATTATCACCCTCAAAATATTATTATCTCCCTCAAAATATTGCCGTCACTGTCAAAATATTTTTTTGCCACCTTTGAAATATTATGACTTGCCTCGAAATATTATCCTCGCCCTCGAATTCTTTTGCGTGCCGACAGGCACGGGCATTACTAGTATATATATATATATATATATATATATATATATATATATATATATATATATATATATATATATATATATATATATATATATATATATATATATATATATATATATATATATATATATATATATATATATATATATATATATATATATATATATATATATATATATATATATATATATATATATATATATATATATATATATATATATATATATATATATATATATATATACAGAGAGAGAGAGATAGAGAAATGATAAAATGCGGCATGCGGTGTCGCACCGTAGCCGTCTGATGCACCGCTGCGTGCATCGCACGCACCGCAGCGGTGCATCAGATGGCTGTGGTGCGACGCCGCACGCACCACACGCCGCATCCTAACACGCCTCTCTCTCTCTCCCTCTCTCTCTCTCTCTCTTTCTCTCTCTCTCTCTCTCTCTCTCTCTCTCTCTCTCTCTCTCTCTCTCTCTCTCTCTCTCTATATATATATATATATATATATATATATATATATATATATATATATATATATATATATATATATATATATATATATATATATATATATATATATATATATATATATATATATATATATATATATATATATATATATATATATATATATATATATATATATATATATATATATATATATATATATACATATATATATATATATATATATATATATATATATATATTGTGATTTTTTTTTTGTATCAATTTGTATTGTGATATGAAAAGAAGGGTTCTTTTCAAAATATTATTATTAAAAAAATAAATATTTAACTAAATAGCGGTTGATCAAAACTATTTATCAAGTTAGCACTCTGACAGCCACGTGGCATGTCAGAGCTGTAAAGCGAGTGCGGGATTTTCTTTTTTTTCGTTTCAAGTATAACCCGATATTTGGATTACTGGGTTTAAACCCGGTATTCTGGATACCGAGTTTAACCCACACTTAGCCAGTTAGCCTTTTTATAGATACCATGGTGGCAAGGTCTCATACTTGTAACTTGCCATTTTCTCGTTGGATTTTCGGATAAACCCGGTATCCAGAATACCGAGTTTAAACCCGATAATCAAATACCGGGTTCTACTTGTACCGAAAGAAAAAAAAAATTCTTGCACAGTTGCGCTCATTTCCTCTTTTTTGTATCAATTTGTATTGTGATATCAGTTTGTATTAACAACAGAATGAACAGATGTTACATATCAAAGAATATATTCCAATTTCAATGAAATTGGAAATTGAGATCTTTTCTTTGAAAAGAATCAGAGTTAAAGATTCCCCCGAAAGGCCCGAATCCCCCCTCTACAGAAACAGTAAAAAAACAAAGGAAGGGTGGTGAGAGCCGACCTGATGAGGTTGAATTGCTGAAGGGTCCGACCGACTCTGGTGAGCCACCGGCACCGCCCACCGCCCGGCGGTTATGAAGAGCAGGCCGCCGCCGTCGGAATCCGTCGGTCATCGGATGCGTACCGGTACCGGCGAGGTGGGCGACCGCCGCCTGGAAGCACTTGGGCAGTTGGGGGTGGTCCGGGCGGAGCAGGGCTGTAGTCGCCGCCGGCCCGCCGCTGTACAGGTACTGCTTTCGTCGCTGCCGTGCCGGCCTACGGACCGCTAGGGTTTTCTATTTTTTTTTTCGAACGAACAGCCGAACAGGGGACGTCGGGGAGGGTGAAACCGTGAGGGGCTGACGGGGCGGGGCAGCGAGGGTCCATTTATACGGGAGCGGGAGCTGTGGGACTCTCGGGGTCGGCCCGATCCGGGGATATCAGGATACGGCCCAATGGCCCATACGGGATATCAGAAGATGTGAATACGGGATATCAGAAATCCGATTTTTTTTTTTTTTTCAAGTCAGGGGGCTAGCCCCCCCTCGCCCCAACTAGGTCTGCCCCTGGCAACTCCTCTGGTCTTAATTAAACAGTACCCCCTCTGGTCTTCACTCTCTGCCTCTTCTACGTCAACCAAAGAGCACATAGCCTACTCCGTGGGATCTGGACTGAACCCCTCATCGATGCTCGAAGTGGTCCCAAATAGGGGTGTCAACGGGTCGGGTCGGGTCGAGTTCGGGTCGTGTCTAGTTTCGGGTCGTGTCCAAAACCCCTAGATCCGGATCCGACCTGTTTAACTAATTGTGTCTAGATCCTAAACCTGTACCCGACCCGCTAATAAACGAGTAGACCTGATAAGACCCGGTAAGACCCGTTTACCACACGGGTCTATTCAGTTGACCCGGCCGATTCGACCCAATCTAACTCGACCCGACCTGACCAGATAGACCCGCTGGTACTATATATAATAGTATTGGATTGTAGGTAGACCCGACCCGACCTGCTGAATATTAAACGGGTCTTCCCGGGTCTATCGTGTCCAGACCCTAAACTCGGACCCAGCCCGTTTATTAAACGGGTCTATCTTTATGACCCGTTTGCGACCCGAACCGTATAGCCCTGATCCAGACCCGCTAATTTCGTGTCGGGTTGTGTCAGATCTGCCGTGTCGGGTCCGAAATTGCCAGCCCTAATCCCAAAGCATTTTTATGAGCGGACATCTAAGATGCAAGTGGGAAGAACAAGAAGTGCCCCACTCAAAGGCAGGATTCCATTTAGATGTGAAGTCAGTGGGTAGTGAAAAAAGAAAGGACAAAAAAAACTGGTGGGGGGTTGACTATTTTTTTATTGCATCAGTCCACGCAGAAGGGGTCCATGGCCCTGATTTTCTCTTTCAAGCTCTCATATTGGGTGATTCCGGGGTTGATGGGTATTCTCAAAGGAACGAAGAAGAGAGAGAGAGAGAGAGAGAGAGAGAGGCGCTTCCGGGGTTGGTAGGTGATTCATCACACGCCAGGACGTAAGATCTTCATTTTTTATCATGTCGATTTCAATTAATTCGTCAGTAGAAGCTTTGTGTTTTAATTATTTCTTATTCATGGAATTTTCTGTTTTCTGTGTTTTTTTTTAAATTTATCAACCTTGTCTTTTTTATTCTGAAATGCCTCGGAGCCTTATGCATTTCATGGTTTTTCTTCTTTTTTTTTTTTGGTTTTTTTGACTTACCCCCCACCTAATTGGGGAAATTAAATGGCACCCCCTCTGGTCTTAATTTACATTTCAAGTGCATGAGAATTCTTTTTTTCAGAGTGGCATTCATGTTCCAAAAAAAATTTAGATTTTTAGTGTCAGAGTTTTTTTTTTTGTGTCCTCAGGGTTTGATTTGAGATTCATAAGATTTATTGTTCGTTGCCATTTGTAACTTTTTATTTGTGTAGGGGACATGGAAGCCGTTGTCAGCCTAATGTTGGAGACATTCAAGTGCTTGGGGGCTCCCCTTCTCCGTCGAATTGGCTATGTCAAAAACCTGAAAAAGAATTTCAAAAAGGTCAATACAGAGGCCGAAATGTTGTGCGCTATGAGACGTGACAAGCAAACAGAAGTAGATAGATGCAGTCCAGGAAAGGTTCGTAGCAGCCAATTTGAAGCTTGGGTTAAGGAAGTTGAGCAGATTGAGAACCAAACAAATGCAATCGAAGAAGATTTCAAGCAGGAGAAGAAGTGTTTCAGAGGATGTCGCTCGTGCATGAAGCTAGGTAAAGACATGGTGGATTTGATCGATAGAATCTCCTAACTTAAGAAGTTTAATGGTGCAGTCATGATCGATGCGCCTCCAAGTACAGTCGAGGAGATACCTGTGCCGAGAATAGAAGCGAAAACATCAATACATATGTTACGGAAGGTTGTGGGATTCATAGAAGATCCAGGCATAAAAAAGGATTGACATTTGGAGCATGGGCGGGGTAGGGAAGACGATGCTGATGAAGAATATAAACAACTTTCCAGAAATAGGTCGGATGTTTAATATTGTCATATGGGTGACCGTCTCAAGAGATTGGAGCTTAAGGATGGTGCAGAATGAGGTTGCACGAAGATTGTCACTAGATCTACAAGATGGCATGTCTGACGATGGAGTTTCCAGGATGTTATACGATAGATTGAGAAACAGCAAGTATTTGTTGCTTCTGGATGATGTTTGGGAGAGATTGAATCTTGAAGAAGTGGGAATTCCAATTCCTAATGACGAGAATGGATGCAAGATATTATTGACGACTAGAGATCGATTGGTTTGACACAAGATGGGAACTGATAAACAGATCAGTGTGGAGGTATTGTTCGAGGAAGAATCGTGGGAATTATTCCATGTGAAAGCGGGAAGTATAATTGATTCACCCGAAATCCAGGCATTGGCTCGAGGTGTGGTCAGGGAATGCGGGGGGCTGCCGCTTGCGATAATTGTAGTCGGATGGGCTCTGCGAGAAGAGGGCGATGTTCGTGTCTGGAAGAATGCGTTACGAGAGTTGGGGTCTTCAGCTATGATAGATATGGAGGAAAGTGGTGTTTTAACCGCTGAGGTTCAGATATGATAGATTGAAGGGTGTCAGAAAGAGGTGCTTCTTGTATGGTGCGTTGTACCCTGAAGATGCTGAGATAGATGTAGAACAGCTGATAGAATATTGGAGGGCTGCAGGGTTTTTAGATGGCAGTACTGTGAAGAGCTTAGCAGAGGCTGTTGATGCAGGCCACGCTATACTGAAAGACCTTGTAAATGCTTCTTTGCTGGAGAGATGTCGAGGAGATGATGATCGACGGAAGCGTGTGAAGATGCATGACGTGATTCATGATCTTGCACTGAGAATTACATCCATAGAGGCCATGGGAGGCAATAATAGTAAATATAAGTTCTTGGTGAGAGCCGGCAAGGGGATAGCAACCCCTCCAGGAGAGGAGCAATGGAAAGAATGCAACGCTCTTTCTTTGATGGAGAATAAACTAAAACGGTTGCCCGAGCGAGCGGTCTGCCCCGTTCTCTCGACACTGCTACTGCAAGGTAATGGTGTTCTACGAGACATCCCTGAGTTGTTTTTCAAGGCCATGCTTGCGCTCCAAGTTTTGGACCTAAGCAAGACCGGTATCCGTTCCTTACCACCGTCCATCTGCAACTTGGTCCATCTTCGTGGAATGTACCTAAATGATTGTTACAATTTGGTTGAACTCCCACCCGAAATAGGAGAAGTGAAGGCACTTGAGGTGCTTCAGATTGGAGGGGGCACATCGATTCCAGGTCTGCCGATTATGGTGGGGGAATTGACTTGTCTAAAGTGCTTGCTTGTAGTGTTTTCCAGAGCTGAAGTTGATAGGGAGATGATGATGATTTCGCAGGGAATAGTATCGAGACTCTCTCTGTTGGAGGACTTGAGAATATAGGTGAGGAGGGGTAGTTACCTGGATTGGGATAGGAATCTGCAGGAAGACTACTTGATGGTGGAGGTTTGCAATTTGACGGAACTGACTCGACTTTATTTCTGGTTCACAAGAGTGGGATATCTCAAATGCTTTATAGGCAAGAGTGGACCATGGCAGAATAGAAAACTATCATCTTTCTCGTTTAAAGTCTATCATTCTGGTCAATATTATTTAGAGGGCACTCCACCAGTGGGCCGAAACTTACAGTTTGTGGGTGGTGATGGTACCCCTCCTCAGGCGATTAAGCAGGTTCTGTGTCTTGCCAAGGGTTTTTTGCTACGGGGGCTTAGTAGCATAAAAAACCTGTTGGGGGAATTTGGCGTGGAGAACATGACTCATCTTAAATACTTGAAGGTTCAAGAATATCCAGGAATCAAGGGTCTATTAATAGACAGGAATTGTTCATTCCCTAACCTCGAGCAATTGCACATTGAAGAGATGGAAAATTTAAGGGATATTTGGGGGGACCAATTAATTGGGATGGTTAATCTTCGAGTGCTGAACCTACACAAGTGTGGTAGATTGCAGAAGATACTCCCTCGGAGTCGGAGCATCATCCAGCTGCTCCCCAACCTTGAAGAGTTATCTGTTTACGCTTGCAATGAAATCAAAGAGATAATAGAAGGGGAAGGGGGTGCTGTTGTCGAATACATAAATAATGCTCTTCCCAAACTCAAGAACTTGCAATTACGGCGCTTACGAAATTTGGTGGTTATTTGCGAACAAGTCTTTGGCATGGCCCTCCAGTGAGTACATCTACATCTATGACTGTGAGAATCTGAGGAGGCTCCCTTTTGGCATCCACAACAACACGTCCACCCTGAAGATGATCCGCCGCCAAAGAAAATGGTGGGATGCACTGCAGTGGGAAGATGATGAAATCAAAACCCGACTTCAGCCACTTGCTTGCATCATTCTTCTAGTGCCAATGAAGGAGATCCCGCCTGGTTAACAAATTAAGACCACCTTCTCTCTCTCTCTCTCTCTCTCTCTCTCTCTCTCTCTCTCTCTCTCTCTCTCTCTCTCTCTCTCTCTCTCTTAATGTTGTATTTTTCTATTTTCTGCCTATTGTTGCTTGAAATTCATAAATATATTTAATTTCTTTATATTGACCAGTAGGCATAGGGGTGACTGGGATCAAATGCCATGTTATGTTTTGGTAAAAAAATAGTTTGAAAAATAGCATTGGGCTTGTTTTTTTCTATCCTCAAAATAATTAGAATCACTCCTATTTCTAACTTGAACTAACAAATATCATCTTTATTTTTATTTTTTTTTCATTCGAAACTATGTATCAAATTTTGCGCCGATGGGAGGTAGGACTACAAATGGATATCTCAATCATCGGTAAACCAACATGCAATCATTAGCAAATTTATACTCCATTTCGGCTCAAATTTGAAATGGTCGATCCCGGCAATGGAAGCTTTATCACTACGGTGTTGGGTCGTTAATCGGATTGTTTGGAGGAAGTTTCACCACTCCGGTTTAACTCATTTTTGTTAATTTGTCAGTGTATTCCATCCTTACGGGTGAAGATTAACATCTAAGATAGGGTTTTCTCTTGAGATTTTGGTAGCCTCTAGCTGTGTCTAGAGAGGAGGCTTCGTTATCCCATTATTGAAATGGTTGAAGATTGGCCTGGACTTTGGTCCCATGTATTTCCCCCAATTTTTCAGGTAAGCATTTGTGTTTTTGTTAGTTTTCAGAAAGAGAAAAAAAAATAATTTTTCCCATCAAGGGTATTAAGAGGTATGTACAATGAAGGCATCTTGAGACCTCTTTCTTGAAAAAATACTTAGGTTGGAACCCATTCATCTTCCATAGTATTTACTACTAGACGGACAAGAAATGCGGTCTAAAGTGATCTTGGGCATTTATCTATACTAATCTAGTAAAGCTGAGCCCTCCTACACCACATGTCAGCTCCTCCTTAAAGTAAAATTTTAAGGATCAAATAGGCTATAACCTCAATGGATTAAATAGGTTAAAACCAAAACTGAATCACGACCGTCCATTACACCAAGCCCGACTGGTGAGTCGCACTCAGCCCAAATGGCAAGCAAAGAACGTCTATGATTTGGTTTTCGCTTCAATCACAATCGTTCATTACACCAAGCCCGATCGGTGAATCGCATTCAGCCCCAAATGGCATGCAAATAAACGATTGTGATTCAATTCTGACTTCAACCTATCTGATCCTCTGGGGTTATAACCTCAGAAGAAAAAAAAGACGGATGGCGTGCGAGACGTTTCATTATACAGCGCCATGTATACATTTGATTGTCATATTCAATACATGTAGTTAACATACTAGTGCATGCCCATGCCTATCGGCACTCAAACGGCCGCCTTCGGCGACATCAGCACTGCAACGGTAACCTTTATTGACAAAACACAGTCGACAGTCTTTGGTGGCAACACAAACCCTGGATGATGTTAGATCCCGGCTGCCTCCGTCGATCGGCATGGACAAAATTCCCTCACTTGTCGTTCGGTTACTCGCTCATCGTTTACTCTCCCGTTACTTGTTTGACCGTACCAAACGACATGCAGCGGGCACCTTTGGCTTATTTGTCAGCACTGCAAGGGCCGCCTTCGGAGGTAAAATTCATTCGGCAAGGATGATAAAGTTCAGGTACACCCATGCATGACAGCACTTGGACAACCACCTTCAGATGCTCGTGCTATAGGCACTGCTGTGGCCACCTTTGCTGGGAAAACACATTGGCGAGAGAGCTAGACGATTGCCACCAATATCACCACTGACCACCGTAGTCTCTGTCAACCATTGTCACCACCTCCGACTGCCACAACCAACCAACCATTGTCCATACCTGGGTGGACGACATGGGTTCCATCATGCATCGCTGGCAAGTGGCCTTCTTGTTGCCCACGATGGCTAATGTCAGCGCCTCATCTCCAACTGATCTGAAGTCAGCCTCTTGCACCGCTTTTTGTCCACATATGATGGAACCCATGTTCCGCATCCAAGTATGGACGATGGTTGATCGGTGGTGGAAATGAGCCTCGTCTGTGGGTGACAACTTCTCTTACAAGATCTACGACAATTACAGTACACCAAGTGAAAATTGGGTATCAAGTGACAACAACAATAGTCGTCGATGGAGACCGCTAGGTAAATCTTCTTGTAATTCCCATGCATTGGTGCTATAGCGGCCATAGATAGAAATTCTCATGCATGTCAGAACTGTAGCAGTCGCCTTCGGCGGCGAAACATAGTCGGTCGACTTCAACAACAAAACACAGTCGATGGGGGCACTTTACCCTTTACCGCAGAATTGGAAAATTAAAGAAAATAATTAAAAGAATCCCAAAGAAATTACATGAGGACATTGGCTCAAAATGAAGTTGTTAAACCTAATTATTTGTTAGAAATTCTTCCTTCTATTTATCTACAAATTACCAACTATATGACTTCATTCAACCATCTTTCTATGATCATATAAGAAATGATCAAATAAATTCTAAGATAATAAATATTGGATCGCATAATCCTACACTGGTAGCAACTATAGCAGTGATGCACAAACATTTAACAAAGCTTTAAAATATAGAATATAAAAAATAGTCACCAAATTAAAAAGCTTAGCAAAGCTTTCACCATCTCGCTAGCAATCAGCGAATTACGAATGCCGAAATAAAAAGTCACACAGGGTGGGTGTTTGCGTGGGTGGGTAGGTCTGTGTATGGGTTGGGTTGGTGGGTGGTATATATGTATGTGGGTGGGTGGGTGTGCGTATATGGGTGAATGGGTGGGTTAGTGGAAGCGTGGGTATGTGGACGTTGGTGGGTGTGTGTGGGTGATTGTATGAATAGATGCATGGGTATATACGTAGGTGGTTATGAGGCTGGGTGGGTATGTGCATGGGTGTGTATATATAGGTAGGTATGTTTGGGTGCTTGTGCGTAGGTGGGTGCTGAGTGTTTGCATGGGTGGGTGTTTGCGTGGGTGGGTGCGTGTTTGTGTGAATATGTGCGTGGGTCAGTGGATATTTGTGTGTGTGGATGGGTGGGTGTGTTGTTGGATGAATGGGTGGTATGTGTGTGTGGGGGTGGGTGTATGTGTATAGGTAGGTAAGTGTATGTGCGTAGGTGGGTTGGTGTTTATATGGGTGGGGGGGTGCTTGGTTGTGTTTGTGTGCCTAGGTGCATGAGCGGGTGTTTATGTGGGTGGGTGTATTGGGTGGGTAGGTGGTATATTTTTTGTGCGTGGGTAGGTGTGTGGGTACGGTGTGCATATATGGGTAGGTTTGCGTAGGTGGGAGTGTGGGCAGGTGTGCATGGGTAGGTGCATAGGTGGGTAGGTAGGTGGGTGTTTGTGTGTGGTTGGTTGTACATGGGTGGGTATACATGGGTGTGTGGTTGGGTATATGCGTGTGTTTTTGTATGGTTAGGTATATGTGGGTGGGTATGCATGTGTGTGTGGGTGGGTATATGGGTATGGGTGGGTGTATATGAGTGGGTGGGTGGGTAAGTTGGTGAGTATATGTTTATGTGTGTGTGGGTACGTGGGTGGGTAGGCATTTGTGTGGGTGTGTTTCTGTGTGTGCGTGAGTGGATATAAGAGGGGGTGTGGATGCGTAGGTAGGTAGGTGTTTATGGGTGTGTGGGTGGGTGGTTAGGTATATGCGTGTGGGTGGGTAGGTATGCTTGAGTGGGTGGGTCGATATGTGTATGTGGTTTGGTGGGTGCGTCAGTGGGTGTGCGTGCATGGGTAAGCGGGTATGGGGGGTGAGTGGGTATATATAGGTGTAGGTTAGTGGGTAGGGTATATGTGTGTGTATGGGTCTGTATGGTATGTGGGTAGGTGGTTTTGTATGTGTGGGTGGGTGGGTGGGTGGGTGTGTATGGGAGTGGGTATGTGGGTATGTGTGTAAGTATGCGTGGATGGGTGGGTGCGTGCATGGTTGGTGAGTATGTGAGTTTATATGTGTGGGTAGTGGGTGTGCATGGATAGGTGGGTGTATATGTAGGTAGGTGGGTATGTGTATGTGTATGGGTGCTTGTGTGTGTAGATCGGTGGGTAGGTGGGCTTACATGTACGAATGGGTGGATGCGTGTGTATAGGTTTGTGTGGATAGGTGGGTATGCATGGGTATGGGTGGGTGGGTATGTGTGTATAGATAGGTATGTGTGGGATAAATGGTGGGTGTGTGGGTGTTTGTGGGGGGAGGGAGCGGTGGGTATGTGTGTGTGCGTGCGAGTATGGGTAAATGCATGGGTATGTGTGCGAGGGTAGGTGGGTAGGTGGGTGGGTGGGTAGGTGGGTGGGTGCATAAGGAGGTGAGGTGGGTATGTGCGTAGGTGTGTGTGTGTGTGGAGACTAGGTGGGTATATGGGGAGAGGGAAGGTATGCATGGGTAGGTGGGTGGGTGTGGGCGGGTGGGTATGTTTGTGTGGATGAGCAAGTTTGGTTTATGTAGGTGGGTTGGTGTGCATGGGTTTGAGTGGGCGGGTATGTGTTTGTATATGTGGGTGTGTGCGTGAGTGGATAAGTTGGTGGGTCTTTGTGTGGGGGTGTAGGTGCATGGGAGTGTGTGCGTGGGTTAGGTGGGTGGGTGGTATATATATGAGTAGGTGGGTGTGAGTGTGTGGGTGGGTGGGTGAGTGTGCATGGGAGGGTAGGTGTTTACGTGTGTTGGTGGGTTGGTGGGTGTGGGTGGGTGGGTATGCATAGGAGGGTAGGTGGTGGGTGTGCGTGGGTGGGTGCTTGGGTGTACGTAAGCGTACTAAAAATGCCTATCGACCCGAGCCCGGCACAAAATCAACGGCCCGAACCCGGCCCTTCCCGAACACATCATGGACCGAACTCGGGCCGCCACATTGAGCCCATAGCCTAGCCCAACCCGGGCCGAAAGAAAACCTGAAACTCCAGCCCAAAAACCCCGATCTATAGTGTGTGTGTGTGTGTGTGTGTGTGTGTGTGTGTGTGTGTGTTTGTGTAGAGAGAGAGAGGGTTGTTACAGTGAGCTGTGGGCTGCCGGGGGGGAAAGTGAGTTGCGGGTATTTTGACCCACCCAAGAAGTTATGGAATTTGATGAAATTTGGTGAGGTTGTTGCCTAGGATAAGATGATCATCCTCACCAATTTTCATCAAATTCCAAAACATCTAGGGGGGTCAAATGGTCGAAGCAAATTCTGTAGTCCATAGTAACCATTAAAATTGCTTCGACCATTTGACCGCCCTAGAAGTTTTGGAATTTAATGAAAATTAGTGAGGATGATCATCTTATCCTAGGCAACAACCTCACCAAATTTCATCAAATAACATAACTTCTTGGGGGGTCAAAATACCCGCAGCTCACTTTCCCCTCCGGCAGCCCACAGCTCACTGAAACAACCCTATATATATATATATATATATATATATATATATATATATATATATATATATATATATATATATATATATATATATATATATATATATATATATATATATATATATATATATATATATATATATATATATATATATATATATATATATATATATATATATATATATATATATATATATATATACCTTTACTAATGAAATCTTACTAATGAAGTTACAAATCGCCTTTTACCTACCTTAGAGGTTTCAGATTTTGATGAAACTTGGTGGGGATGCTATCTATGCCAAGTTGATCATCCTCACCAAAAATCATCAAATTATATAACCTCTAGGGGCATCAAATATGTTATATAAATTAACGGTTAAAATGAATTATCGATAAAGCTTCTAAAATTTGATGCCCCTAGAGGTTATAGAATATGTTGATTTTTGGTGAGGATGATCAACTAGCTATAGATAGCATCACCACCAAGTTTCATCAAATTCAAAAACCTCTCGGGTAAGTAAAAGGCAGTTTGTAACTTCATTAGTAACCATTCCATTAGTACGAGTATCCCTGCCCATATATATATATATATATATATATATATATATATATATATATATATATATATATATATATATATATATATATATATATATATATATATATATATATATATATATATATATATATATATATATATATATATATATATATATATATATATAGAGAGAGAGAGAGAGAGAGTGAGAGAGAGAGAGAAATGCTTGAATGCGGCATGCGGTAAGTGCGGCACCTACCGCATGCCGTCTGATGCACTGCTGCGTGCATGCGATGCACGCAGCGCGTGCATCAGACGGCTGCGGTGCTGTGCCGCACGTACCGCATGCCGCAGCATAGCATGCCCCTATATATATATATATATATATATATATATATATATATATATATATATATATATATATAAATATATATATATATATATATATATATATATATATAGGGGCATGCTATGCTGCGGCATGCGGTGCGTGCGGCACAGCACTGCAGCCGTCTGATGCACGCGCTGCGTGCATCACATGCATGCAGCAGTGCATCAGACGGCTGTGGTACAGTGCCGCATTTACCGCATGCCGCATTATAGCATTTCTCTCTCTCTCTCTCTCTCTCTCTCTATATATATATATATATATATATATATATATATATATATATATATATATATATATATATATATATATATATATATATATATATATATATATATATAGGGGCATGCTATGATACGGTACGTGCGGCACAGCACCGCAGCCGTCTGATGCACGCGCTGCGTGCATCGCATGCACGCAGCAGTGCATCAGACGGTTGCGGTACAGTGCCGCACTTACCGCATGCCGTATTATAGCATGCCCCTATATATCTATATATATATATATATATATATATATATATATATATATATATATATATCTGGGGACGGGGAGCCTGGACCTCAGGTGCAGCGTGAATGCTGCACCCGTTCGTGCATGCCTGCCACCTGTCCCTGAAATCCGCAACAAA
>OX393553.1:69730962-69733462 GCA_947650365.1 Chamaelirium japonicum | reverse complement strand
ATATATATATATATATATATATATATATATATATATATATATATATATATATATATATATATATATATATATATATATATATATATATATATATATATATATATATATATATATATATATATATATATATATATATATATATATATATATATATATATATATATATATATATATATATATATATATATATATATATATATATATATATATATATATATATATATATATATATATATATATATATATATATATATATATATATATATATATATATGGTCAGGATCGGCTGACCCATCAAATTTTGACCCATATTTGACCCAGCAACCTAATCAGCACCTAGAGGTTTTAGAATGTGCTGATTTTTTGTAGACATGTTGTCTATGGTATGTTGATCATCCTCACAAAAAATCAGCACATTCTAAATCCTCAAGGTGCATCAAATGTGCTCTTCAAATCAACGGTTCTCGACCGTCAATTTTAACCGTTGATTTTAAGAGCACATTTGATGCACCTAGAGGTTTTAGAATGTGCTGATTTTTTGTGGGGATGATCAACATATCATAGACAACTTGTCTACAAAAATTCAGCACATTCTAAAACTTCTAGGTGCTAATTAGGGTGCTGGGTTATTCGCTGGGTCATCTAATCCTTACCCATATATATATATATATATATATATATATAGAGAGAGAGAGAGAGAGAGAGAGAGAATACGGGATATAGGCTGACAGTCCATTTGCAACTTTGGGCTGTCAGCTAACAGCCCTTCGATTTAGATCATCGTCATCCATTTAAAAAAAAAAAACACTCAAATCCCTCCCCCCCATCCCCGATCTCCAGCCCCCTCACCGACCCGACCCCCTCCAGCGAACCCCCGACCCCCTCCGGCAGCACCGCGTCCCCCCTCCGACGACCCCCGATCGCCGCCGGCAACCCCCCCATCTCTGATAGCCACCGAGTCCCCCTCCGGCAGCCCCCCGTCCACCACGGCGGATCTGTCGGTGCTACGATCGGCGCTGAGGTCGAGGGTCTGCCAGAACTATCGGGGGTCGGGGGACGCCGGAGGGGGTTGGGGGTCGCTGGAGGGGGACGGGGGGTCGCCAGAAGAGGAACGGGGTGGCTGTCGGAGATCGGGCGATTGCCGGCGCCGGTCGGGGGTCGCCAGAGGGGGTCGGGGTTTGCTAGAGGGCGTCGGGTCGGTGAAGGGGCTAGAGAATATATATATATATATATATATATATATATATATATATATATATATATATATATAGAATACGGGGTATGAGCTGATAGCCCATTTGCTCAAATGGGCTGTCAGCCGGTAGCCGTCTGATTGGATCGATCAAACCATCCAATTTTTTAAAAAAAAAACAGCTGTAATTGTATTGATTTTTATTTTTTTTACATTATCTCTCTCTCTCACACACACGCGCGAGCAGGCCACCTCCCCGACCTCCACTTCCGGCGCCGGCAGCCACTTTCTCCTCCCCCTCCGGCGTTCTCGCTCCTCCCCGACCAGGCTTCACTCCGGCAGCCCCTTCCTCTTCCCCCTCCGGCGTCGCGCTCCTCCCCGACCAGGCTCCACTCCGGCAGCCCCTTCCTCTCGCAACCACCGACGAGGTCCAGCGGCGCCGATCCAGCCCCAACCTCCCCCTTCCTCCTCTGATCTCGCCGAAGGACGAGGTCGCACCGGAGGACGAGGTCGCACCGGAGGGGGACGAGGTCGCGCCGGAGGGGGAGGGTGACGAGGTCCGTCGGAGGGGGAGGGGGACGGGGTCGCCGGAGGGGGACGAGTTCGCGCCGGAGGGGTACGGGGTCGCACCGGAGGGGGACGGGGTCGGTGGAGGTTCGGGGTCGCGCCGGAGGGGGTCGGGCTGGGCCGAGAGAGAGAGAGAGAGAGAGGGAGAGGGGACGTACGGGCAGCTGTGGTAACAGATGTTTGTTTTTTTTTTTTTTTTTTTTAAGGGACGGTCCGATCATTGGGATCGGACGACTGTCGGTGACAGCTCAAATGAACATTTAGGCTGGCAGCTCACCTCCCGTTTTCTATATATATATATATATATATATATATATGTATGTATGTATATATATATATATAGAGAGAGAGAGGGCTGGGTTCCTATGACATGTCATAGGGAGTACCCTATGACATATGGTGAAATAGTAATGCTAGAATATTTAGAATGTGCTGAATTTTTTTGAGGATGATCACCTTACCTTAGATAGAATGTCCACAAAAAATCAAAGCATTCTAAAACTTGTTGGGGCATCAAATGCTAGAAGCTTTATCGGCCATCCATTTTAACCGTTAAATTGAAAATCATATTTGATGCCTCTAGAAGTTTTAGAATGAGCCGATTTTTTACAAGGGTCCTATCTAAGATAGGGTGATCATCCTCATAAAAATTCAGAATATTCTAAATATTCTAGGGCTACTAACTCACCATAAGTCATAGGGTACTCCCTATAACATGTCATAGGAACTAACACGCGATCT
>OX393553.1:69727215-69730462 GCA_947650365.1 Chamaelirium japonicum | reverse complement strand
CACTAGATCGCGTGTTAGACGCACGACGAGCAAGATATAAATTGCACTTCTATTATGAACTACACACAATAATGCATAAAAGATCATAGGCACTTTGGACGGTGTTTGTTCCATATGGACCACTAGAGAGGGGAACTTTCCTTAAAAAGCCGCTTGTCTTGCTTGCACGGGTGGATCCTGACCGTTGATGTCATGCCCATGGGATTATAAAATTTAGTAAATTGCAAGTATGATGCCTCCTTTCGAGATCTGAACCTCTTCGAGCCCTTGCTCTAGTGCCCTGTCCTATGACCACCTGATTGGTCCAACAATTATTTTTTTTAAAAGAATCAACAACAATTTTTAAAAACGGATTAAAAAATATTTTAATTAGTAAGAACGGACCCAAAACTTTTAATTTATCAACAACGGACTTATACGGCAATTCAATTGCCGTATAGGCAGTTTAATTGATGGATACCCCGATATATGGCAATTTGATTGTTGTATAATCTTTGACGACAATTTGATTGCCTTATAAAGACCAACGACTATTTATACGGTAGTTTGATTGCCGTATAAAGACCCCAATGGCTAGTCTAACCTTTATACAGCAGTCAGATTGCCGTAAAAAGGCTAACGGGTAGTATCGTGGGGAAGTAAACGGCTAGTTTTTTTCTTATACGATAGTTGAACTGCCGTATAAGTCCGTTGTTGCTAAATTAAAAGTTTTTGGTCCGTTTCTTCTAAATAAATTATTTTTTAATCTGTTTTTTAAAAATTGCTGAAGAATCAATAAGATCATCAATATATATATATGGGAATGCCTAAGTGCGGTCTGCGGTCCATGCGGTCTGCGGCCGTCCGATAAACCGGCCGCGTGCATCCGATGCACGAAGTGGTGCATCGGACGACTGTGGACCACAGACCGCAGACCGCACCTAAGCATTCCCATATATATATATATATATATATATATATATATAGAGAGAGAGAGAGAGAGAGAGAGAGAGAGAGAGAGAGAGAGAGAGAGAGAGAATCTTAGATGACTTATTTTGTTTCCTTTTGTTTTGACTTGCTTCGAGATATCCTTATAGGGATACCCACATGTAAATCCTTTTATTAATACAATCTTCTTACCTTCCAAGAGAGAGAGAGAGAGAGAGAGAGAGAGAGAGAGAGAGAGAGAGAGAGAGAGAGAATATGCGATATGAGCTGACAGCCTAATTTGAAATTAGGCTATCAGCTCCTTAGCCGTCCGATTTTTTTTGCCATTTTGATCAACACATTTGGACGGCCTACAGGTATTGGATCGGGCTAAATTTTTTTGTGTATCCAATCCAAGGGTAGGTGATCAATCCCCCCCAAAAAAAATTCCAAAAATACCCCCGAAGGGGGTGCCATACGTTAAGCCCGCACGTTAATCGCCGCAACGTATCACTATTATTTATATATATATATATATATATATATATATATATATATATATATATATATATATATATATATATATATATATATATATATATATATATATATATATATATATATATATATATATATATATATATAGAGAGAGAGAGAGAGAGAGAGAGAGAGAGAGAGAGAGAATACGAGATATGAGCTGACAGCCTAATTTGAAATTAGGCTGTCAGCTCCTTAGCCGTCCGATTCCAACGATCAAACCGTTGGATAAAAATATCAATAATACACACAACACAGCTGATCGAAATCTCTCTCTCTCTCTCTCTCTCTCTCTCTCTCTCATTCTCTCTCCCCCCCCTCGAGCGGCAGCATGGGAGGCGCCCTCCCCTCCACCTCCGGTAGCCCCCTTCCCCTCCGGCCGACGATCACAGGTAGCCCCCTCCCCCTCCACCTCCGGCAACCCCCCGCTTCCTCTTCGGTCGGTTCGAGCCCCCCAAGATCTTGGTCGTCACATGTAACATCTGCCCCCACCAGTGAATCGCACTCTCCCTCCGGTGCCGTCAAGCTCCCGCCGGTGAATCACACTTCCCCTCAGGCCGGCCGGAGGGGGAGAGATCGGAGCTCGATCCAGTCGGAGGGGAAGTGCGATTCACCTGTAGGAGCTTGACAGCGCCGTAGGGAGCGTGTGATTCACCAGCGGGGGCTTGACGGTGCCAGAGTGGGAGGTGGAGGGGAAGGGGACTACCTGTGATCACCGACCGGAGGGGAAGGGGGCCGCTGGAGGTGGATGAGAGAGGTTGAGGGTGTGGGCACCTCCCTTGCTGCCACTCTAGGAGGGGAGAGAGAATGAGAGAGAGAGAGAGAGATTTTGATTAGCTGTGCTGTGTGTATTATTGATATTTTTCACCAATGGTTCGATCGTTGGAATCAGACGGCTAAAAGCTGACAGCCTAATTTCAAATTAGGCTATCAGCTCATATCTCATATATATATATATATATATATATATATATATATATATATATATATATATGTATATATATATATATATATATATATATATATATATATATAAAGGATAAAATGCGATGTGCGATGCGTGCAGTGTCACACTGCAGCCGTCTGATGCACCGCTGCGTGCATCGCACTCACCGCAACGATGCATCAGACGGCTTGCGGGTGCGACGCCGCACGCACCGCACGCCGCATCCTAACACGCCTATATATATATATATATATATATATATATATATATATATATATATATATATATATAGAGAGAGAGAGAGAGAGAGAGAGAGAGAGAGAGAGGGGGAATGTTACAGTGAGCTGTGAGCTACGGGTGGAGAAAATGAGCTGCCCTCATTTTGATCCCCCTAGGAGTTTTGGGAATTTGATAAAATTTGGTGAGGGTGTTATCTAGGATAAGATGATCATCCTCACCAATTTTCATCAAATTCTAAAACTTCTAGGGTTATCAAATGGTAGAACCAAAATTAACGGTTACTGCGGACGATAGATAATGCTTCTACCATTTGATGACCCTAGAAGTTTTGGAATTTGATGAAAATTGGTGAGGATGATCATCTTATCCTAGATAACTCCCTTACCAAATTTCATCAAATTCTAAAACTCCTAGGGGGATCAAAATGAGGGCAGCTCATTTTGTCCACCCGTAGCTCAAAGCTCAACGTCAAAGCTCAACTTGATTCCCATCCGTTGGATCGATGGGAATCCAACGGATTAAAGTGGATTTCGCTGTTACTGTAGCCGCTACAGTAACAGCGAAATTCGTTTAGTCCGTTCGATCACCTCGATCGAACGGATGGGAATCAGATCATCA